>FLMG01000261.1:17075-40131 GCA_900088475.1 Hyphochytrium catenoides | reverse complement strand
TCTCTCTCTCTCTCTCTCTCTCTTTCTCTCTCTCTCCACTTGTTGGCAGCAGCATCCGATGATACACTTACTGTCGGTCTTCTTGCTCCGATTGAGTGCTTCCCGCGCGTCCGACCTCTTTGACACTCCTCCTTTCTCCACTACTACTTCTCTGTCTCTTTACTCTTCAAGGTCAGTTCTTGGCTTCTCTTCTTTCTCCATTCCGCTCCTGCTCGCCTCTTCCCTTTCCTTTCCTCCTCAACTTCCCACCAAAAGTTTCATGTCGCTCCGAGAGTTTGTCGGTCCTTCTTCCATCCTTCTCCGTGGCAGTTCTTTCATCAGTTCCTCTCTAGATTTACTTTGACCCTGCCCTTCTAAGTCTCTGTCTGTCTTCTATCTCCTCTTCTCCACCCCAGTCCCTCTCTCTCTTCTCCACCACTGCTCTTTATAAGCGGACAATCCATCAGGGAACGGGCAGAATGCGCTCATCATTCATAATTACTCATGAAGCTGCAGAGGCCCACCCAGTACAAGGAGATAGAGACGACTATTCATTGACGTTGAATGTGTGAAGTTAGAAGAGTTGCGCGGAAAGCCCCGCCCTCCCCACCTGGGAGAGCTGGGAGAAGAGAGAGAGAAAGAGAGCGGAGCAGAGAAGGAGAGAGAAGTAGAAGAAGGCGTCCAAGTATATCGAAGCCCAGAGAGGGCGGAAGAATTATGATTCGCCGGCCATCCCAGCATCTTTCCGCAGCCCAGTCAGTGGCACTGAAGGCTGTGGAAGCAGACACGAAGGGAGAGCTGCAGCGGGCCGTGGGCCTGTACATGGAGGCAACGGAGCTTCTGCTGCAGGAGCTGAAAGGTAACCCTACGTCTCTCGCTCTCTTCCTCGTCCTCTTGCTCTCTCTCTTACTCCCTCTCCCCGTCTCTCCTCTCTCGGGGCCTCCTCTCCGTCTCTCGCCGATTGCGGCTTTTGATCCTGAACTAATGCCTTGTCTCTTCCTCTTCACTGCTATGTCAACCAATCTCGACTTTCTGGCCGTTCCAGACCAAAGAGAGCCCAGAATCCAAACAGCGCTGAGAAGAAAGGCGGACGAGTACTTAACGCGAGCAGAGATCTTGCGGAAGGTAATGAGCTCCGCGATCCCATTCCCCTCTCTATAGAACCGAGAAGCCCTTCGACTTTTGACTCTCCCTTCTCTTGCCTTTCCGTCTATATGAAGCTTCCTATGATAACCGTCTGCCCGCGAAGTCGTCCAGCATTATTGTTTCTCAGTCACTTCCTTTCCACTGCATTTATGCGCTTTCCAACCTTGTCTAGATGTGCCGCGCCGATACTGTGCGTGCTCCGCCTCCCATGCAGCCTGTAAGCCTTCAAAGGCTGCAGGACAGGAGGACACACTTGGCTCCATCCTCTTCCTCTCAACGAAGGTTAACCGCGGACGCCGAGCTGAAGCACCGAATCCTTGACGAAGTCCTGGACTCCTCTCCAGGAGTGGCCTGGGAGGATGTGGCGGGTCTAGAGGTAGCCAAGCAGATCGTGAAGGTAAGACCTGGGAAACATACACTTAGATTTTTCCTTGCCTATCTGGTAAATATGCTAGTTTCCTTCGCCATTCGACTGCAAAGCTCATGAGCCTCTTGACGAGTTGCATGTGGCTGATAGCTGTCTGTGTGTGGTCAACAGGAAGCTGTCATCCTGCCAATGCTCCGGCCTGATATCTTTACGGGTTTACGGGCGCCTCCTAAGGGCGTGCTTTTCTTCGGTCCTCCAGGCACAGGTCCATACTTCACATCCTCTCTGGTTGCTGAATGTTCACAGAATATGCATTTGCTGCAGTCCGTTCTCTCTCGTAGCCTATTCTCATGTTTCTTAGGCAACTGACCTTACGGTTGCCCTGGAATAGCGCTCCACCTCCGCCTTCACTTTCATTTCTATGACGCGTCTTTCATTGTCCCCAATGCTCATCCTCTTATTCTTCCAGGAAAGACCCACTTGGCGAAGGCCATTGCCTCACAAGCCCAAGCCACCTTCTTCAGGTCAGAAGATTCTTGCACTGCACTGCCAGTGTTTTATGCTAATACTGTCATGCTCATGGGGTTGTTACGCTCCTATAGCATATCTGCGTCATCTATAACCTCCAAGTGGGTTGGCGAGGGGGAGAAGCTAGTACGCGCTCTTTTTGAGCTGGCCCGTGAGCTCCAACCAGCCGTAATCTTCATCGATGAGATTGATGCTCTTTTGTCTGCCAGAAGTGAAGGAGAAGACGGAGCTAGCAGGAGAATAAAGACTGAGGTAAGCATGTATCTTCAAGTCTATGTGCCTGTCCATCTACCGGCCACTCTGGTCCCTAAGGTTCCATTGTGTCCCGACTTCTGGTCCGTTGGGTGAATAACCGCTTCTCGTTCGCTGGCTGAATCTAATGCCCCTCACTGTTCTGCCCATAGTTCCTAGTACAGCTGGATGGTGTAGGAACAAATGGCGAGGTAGGGACGCGCTGTCAATTGCTATCCATGTCTGCTGGTTGATTGCTCTTCTTAATTTGCCATCCGTTCCAGTCCCCTTTCATAGTAGCCGTAGATATCAAACAAGCGTATTGCCTCTGTGTGTATGGGCTTCTCTTCCCTACACCTCGCTTTTCTTGCTAATGGCTATCCATAGGAGCGAGTGCTGGTCCTGGGAGCAACCAATAGACCCTGGGAGCTTGATCCCGCCGTGTTAAGAAGGCTCTCTACGCGAGTTTATAGTGAGTCGGCACCTAAGCTCAGTGCTTCTTGTTGCCCAACTTGCATTTTCGCTCTTTCTCCTGCTCTCGAGGAGGCTGGCTCTTCCTCTCTTCCCCTCTGCTGCAAATGACGCTAGTTGTAAGTCTTTTAGATGTGCTTGCTTTCTTATTTTTTTCTGAATTAGCGCTCTGGCAGTACTTGCTTGCTGTTGGCTAACGCATCTCTCTTTGTTGGCGTTAACGTGACTAGTTCCCCTTCCTGACGAGGCTGCAAGGCAAGCGCTTATCGAGAAAATTCTTCCTCACAGAGACCTAAAATCTCTAAGTATGAAGTGGCTTCTGAAGCAGACAGAAGGGTGAGTGCAGCTTATAAAGCAAGTATACAGCTAAGAAAGTTGGGACCTGAACAGTTCTCTCTCTCGAGCTCATAACCTGCCCTTGCACATCCCGTGACGCTGGCGTTCTAATACTCGATCTTCAGTTTCTCTGGCAGTGATCTGAAAGCTTTGTGCCGCGATGCCGCCCTGGGGCCTGTGCGCGAGGTGAAAGACATTCAGAGCGTCAGAGTCGAGGATCTGCGCCCAATTTCCCGTCAAGACTTTTCTCTCTCCTTACAACGCATTAGACCAAGCGTTGCACCGGCCTCGCTCTCGCAGTATGAGCACTATAATCAAGAATATGGCGTCAAGGGATAGGATCTCAATGTGCAAGTCTCTGCCATCGTTGGAAAGAGATGGAAGTATAATCTTTTCATCTCTGTTTCCCCCTGTCTCTCTCTGCATCCCTTACGCAGCGGTTTTGCGACATGGGCTTCGGACCTATAAGGTGTAAGTTCTAAGCTAGGCATTCGCTACGGATTGCTGAGACACCTGTCGTGGATATTAGTATTTATAAAGGGGACAAGAGTAGCCCTATCAGTATCTATTTTTTTAATCTATGCTATGAGATGTGTTGGACCACACCCATAAGAATTCCTCGTGAGATAATTCTCTGGTCCTGCACCCAAAAGTCTCGATCATGAAGAGACAGCGGCATGTGAAGCTCGAGGCAAGTGGAGCCTTTCCTCATCCTCTCTTATTTTTATGGCTTTGAAGAGTGACGTGTGGCTCTTCTCTCTCCTATCGGCAAAGGAGGACCCACCTTTTTGAGGAGCAGACTTCTTCCCCTTCCGAAGAACACCGATGTCAAACTTCAGCTCTCTACTTGAAGCCAGAAAATTAAAGAGCCAATGTCTTGCAGATGGGCATGCATAGTCCACGTTACCGCCAAGGGCGGTGGCCTTCATCAGCCCCTCTTCTCCTACGGCCGGTTGAGATGAGCGCCTCCTTCACGGACAATAGGGCGCCCTTTGCCTTTTGTTTTCTAAGGGTCCTCTCATTCTGCACGTTAGAGATCTTTTTGGGTTTCTCCATTCGTGAGAGAGATGGCGATGGACGTGAAGTTTGTTTCTCTGTTTTCCTCGTTGTCTTACCACCGCGTGGTCGTTGATCTAGAGACGCCTGAGGACGCAGCCGGCGTGGCTCGATGGAATTGGAAGGACGTGCAGTATGAAGAGCACTCTCTCCTGCTTTCAGCGCTACAAGAGAAAGAGGAGGTGGCCGCCGTCGATGCATCTTGAAGTTGTCCCTATCCTCTTTGCAGTCAGGCGCCAAAGGAGAGACAGGGAGCTGGTGGACGCGGGATAGGCTGATGCTCTTCTCCACCGAAGCAGACCACAAAGGTTCGGACTGACCATCTGCGTGCAAGGGCCGTGAAAAAGCAGCGTAAGAAGCGGTGGACCCAGGTGGAGCTAAAGAGACGGAGCGGGACCCACACCTTTGACTGGAAGGTTGGAGAATAAGTAGAAGCGGTTAAGGGAGTCCCCTACGAGACGAAGAGATAGAGAGAATTGGCAAGCTAGCCGAGACAAGCATTGAATCTACCTAGAAGTGTCTCTTCCTTCGAGCAGGGTAAAGTTTGGAAGGAACGAGGGGAGAGCGGCATCTCAACACTCTCTTCCTGTCCGCCACTCGTGCCCCGTGCCTCCTGGTTTGCTTGCAAGAGTTTGATTAACGCCTTTTGTCGGCATCTGAGCCGCTCGGAAGCTTCGTAGGAGAGCAGGAGAGAACGCTTCTCATGCTGCAGCTTCATCACGGCTGCTCGCATCTCCTCGTAATGCTGCAGCATCGAACGATATCGAGCATTGTCCTGCTCCAGCTGAAAGATGAAAGTAGATTGAGAGCAATTACATAGAGACAGAGAGACGGTCCGATGGGGAGGGACAGCCGACAGAACATTTTTTAGTTGCAGATGACGGAGGGTATTCTCAGCATAAGAAATGTGGACAGGGGCATGAAAGAAGAGCAGAAAAGGGAAAAGCAAGAAGAGAGCACGACGACAAGGAGCGAGGAGACAGTGAGCGCAAGAGAGTGAGAGTACCTCCTCGACTCTAGCCTGGAGACGGTCTCTGTCCCTCTGAACCGCCTCGAGCTCGTGGTGGCTTCTCTCTCCTTTTGAACCTGGCGCGGTTGAGCGAGGCTGCCATCTGTCCACTGTGGAGAGAATTAAGGATCTCTCTTTTCCGTGCTGTACATTCTGGTCTATCTGCTTTGAAGAGAAGGATCCAGTATCTTGAGCGTCTTCCTCGTAGTCTTTCTCTCCTTGTCGCTCTCTCAATCCTTTATTCTTCTCCTTTCTCTCTCTTAACCTGGAGCTATTCTGCAAGAAGACATGATCACGGTCTGAAAGGCTGCTTAAGGATGAAAGCTCGTCTTCCGCCTGAGGATGTTTTCTCTCTCGTTTTTTATTACTTCTTCCGCCCTCTCGCCCTTGCTTGGTTCCCTCTTCATTGGCCTGCCGAAGCTGGAGTTTAGCGGCCTCTCTCTGTAGGATCTTCAATTGTTCTTCTAGCACAACTTTCGTTTTGAGAAGCCCGCCCTTAGTTGTCATTGCTCCTTCCCTTTTGGCTTTTAGAAGAACGAGGCCGCTTTGATATGGGAAGAGCCCGTTGCCTTGAACTGAAGAGTCCTAGATTTGCCAACTACTTTGTGCAGATGTTGGCGGTTCATGTTGGCGATATTGGCCGCTCCGTTGACTTGCTCCGCTTGACGGTTAGACCTTCCATCAGTCAGGGGCCCCTTCCGTCTAGCTGCCTAGAAATCGCTGTGAGCTTTCGGGGCTATTCAGTGTTATCTGATGCCACGACTCCTACGAGCGGAGCACTCCGTGCATTACGATCAAGGGAGAAATCTAGAGGCCCCGAGAAGAGTTGCGGACAGAGTCACGCTCTCTGTCTGTCGACCAAAGTAGGAGGGGTTACGGCTGCGAGTCAAGCGGGCGATGCCGATGGCGCTTCAACACACGCTTGGCTATTTCTAAGCGAGGGCCATGGAGGGAGATAGCCTTAACCATCAGTATGGGGATAGCCGATAGAAGAAAGAGAGATCTAGACGAGGAAGAAGGATTGCTTATGAATAAGGAAGGACGCAGGACAAGCAGGACTGCTTTTGTCCTTACTTTCTCTCTCTTTCCTCTCTCCTCCCTCTCTCTCTCTCTCTCTCTGACTGTCTCTCTCTCTCTCTCTCCCGCGCTTTCAACCGCGCTCATTGCTCTGCTGCCCCCGTCTCAACAGACAGTCTGCAGCAAGGAAAACAGTTCCCGCGACCTTCAGCTTTGAAACCTTTTCTATCTGTTGAGCCACAACACTCCTGGGGGATATCTCGATGCCACACAATCACACTATGGTCTAGGCTACTCACACGTCACACAGGATTGTGTGAGAGAAGAGAGAGAGAGAGAGAGAGAGAGAGAGAGAGAGAGAGAAAGAGAGAGAGAGAGAGAGAGAGAGAGAGTTACAGACAAACCGACCAGACCCCAAGCATGCGACAGACAATGATGAAGAGGAACGTGCATCCCGATGAGGAGAGAAGGTCAATGTGATGGCACGCATGTCGGCAGACAGTGAAAACGTAGAGTCCGGAGGAGAAGGCAGTGAAGGGTAACATGGCTGGGCAGCAGACTGAGAGGCGTAGAGGAAGCTCAATAGTAGAGAGCGCTGCGTGAACGTTGTATGTTGGATATTTCGGTACGAGCAGGCCCTACTAGCGCGAAAAGGAGGTCCTATCTATGCAGGTCTAACCAGCAGGGCGCTTGTTCGGTCTTCGTGTCATTAGCCCAAACAATCTCAGTTTACTGATGAAGCACATTGTCCTCGTCGAGTGAGAAGGTCCACTTAAAGAAAGCGTGTTAAAGACAGAAAGCAGGGCAAGAAAGGACGAGAGATATGAGGTGGGAGAGGAGCCAAAAGTTCCTGACGTGTTCAACTCTATGGGGTGCCAGAGAGCAGCACAGAGCCCTGACTGAGCAATGCCAGTTCTCGGTTATATCCCAGGAACCAGACAAGGATCAGCTGGGCTAGGCCGATGCCTACAATCGTATAGTTCCGTCGCTTTCCACCAGACATACCGCTTGTCTCAAGGGTCGCCTTTAGCGTGTTAAGCTGTTTGGACCGAAAAGCATAAGGACCGAGACAAAGAGTACGTGCTACGACGATAACCAGATGAGAGAGAGAGAGAGAGCCATCTTGATGGGAAACACTCTCGCACACCCCTAGCATCAAAAGGGGCGAAGACGCAACAGGGAAAAAGGCATGACCACTCGAGCAAGTACCCAAACAATGAAATCATGTCTACTTTCTGACAGCGGCCTGAAGAAGAGATAAGAGACTGACCATCGCGTAAGCTATCATCGACCCGGTGTACAGCATTGACATGTAGTAGCAGGTGCCGCCCAGCTGTAAGCCCACAGCCATGTTTACGACCAAGCTGTTCAGAACGTCCAGGTCAGTAACTGTGTTATGCACCTCTGGAAGCGCCTCACAGAGCCTAGGCTAGTGGCTGCATCACTTCCATGACTCCGCTCTTCCCTCTCTGTTCATGTGGACGCGCTCTTCTCATTCGCACCTTGCCTTACCTGAGATATTTGTACCCTGTATACGCGAGTAGATCGAGGAAGCCTAGCTGGGAGTGAATAAGGTACAAAGATAGGCGGATCAGGAGGATCTCGAGGATTTGGGTCACCAAGCAGCTGGTGCCCACTTGTACAATCACTTCTGGGCTAAACCTGAAAGCGCGAATGGAGAGGTCCTTAGAATGAATGGTGGTGTCCGAGACAAAGAGGACGGACGAGGGGAGGCCCCAGGGAGCAGAGCTGCCTAGCATAGAGAGAAAGAGACCTGGTAGAAGAGATAAAGGGCATAACATTCTGCGAGATGGGTCTCATTGATAAAGAAAATATTGACCGCAATGTTCGTATCGGAGCAAATGCCGCATCGGTGGAGCTGGCGAAAGCGCCAAAAAGTTAAGCACAGATGTGGACATTTTAAGATAAAAATCTACTTACTGTCCAGTGGCGCCCTTAACGTATCCAACCTGCAGCACATACGTGACAAAGCTCATAAGAGGAAGGTAGAGGTCCGGACAGTTGATGTCGTTCGCGGGTGTCGCATACTTGGACTGCCAAAAGATCAGTCCCAAGTGAGATAGGTGAACGAGGTCTCCCGAAAGCAGTAAAAGTTCAGATGGTCCTAAGCTGAAGATGATGGGGAGAAAATAATCTACCGGGGTCTCCCGACCCGATAATCTACGTGCGTACCATCCTGCCGTCTCCGGGACCGTCAACAGGGTCATCCATCCTAATCCTTCTCCAATTCCTGTGGCGGAACGGCATAAACAGCACCTGCAACGGGAGAGAAAGACGACATGAACCTCAAAGATAAGCTGAATAATGGACGAATAGGAGAGAATAGCAAAAAGTTAGCAGATTGGCTTCGCTGGCCGCGCCACACCTGAATAACAATACAGATTGGCAGGTATGACAGCCAGGAAGGGAGGGAGGAACCGCAAAGGAGAGAAGAGGAAGAGGACTCTGTGCTTTTACCTTGACTTTGTTAGTGACGTAGGAGTTATTAACGGTGAAATAGAACTTGAGAGACTGGAAGAAAGTATGTGCCCCTGCAGGTTAGCCGTGAGCCCTCTTTCTGTCTGTCTGTCTCTTTCCATGACATCGTCCTACAGAGTACTCCGAGACCTCATATCTCTCATTCCAGAGTGCACATTCAGAGTGCACGTAGGCGAGAAAGATGAATGGTAGAGAGAGGGACAGACATAGCAGAATGTACCTGCGGTATACTGCTGGCCATGAGTCTGCCATTGATTCAGAAAGAAATTTGCAGCGAGCTGTTCCCTGCAACGGCCCAAGTGTACTGTTAAAATTCATCTCTATCCTCCTTTCTTCATCTACTTCTAGCAAGTAGATCCATCTAATTCCTGCCTCGCAGGGGATTATCCTTTCTCTCTCTCATGTACTGTACTTTGTGCCCCAGTGTAAGTGTCCTCTCTGTCCTTTCCTTCTGTCTTCTCTGCCTTACCCTGCGGAGAGATTGTTTATAAAGGGAGCTGGGGTTTGCGACTGTTGCTGCGATATAGCGACTCTCTGCTGGTAGTCGTCTCTCCTCTCTCCAGGCTTCTGGAATCCGTGGCCCACCTAGAGCAGTCTCGTTAGAGAGTTGTCCGTAGGGAGGTTGTCACGTCTGAATAGGTAGCGCTTGAGCTTCTCTCTTTTCTTCTTTTCTCTTCGTCTCTCTCCCTCTGTGTCTCTCTCTCTCTCCCTCCCTCCCTAGTCTTCAAATTTGCATCTTCTTCAAACTCCTTTCGCATTGACTCTCATCAGATACCTGCGGCACCTGTCCCCCAACTCCAGCGGGACGTGGGGGGAAGGCATTAAAGGTGTTCTGCGGCATTGGTTGAGGCCAAGGTGCCCCTGCGGCCGCATTGGGATCCATCCCACCCCCGTAGCCTCCAGGAAAAGGCTGTGCGGTGTATCCGCCAGCACCGCCGCCAGTGCCAGCATGATATTGCTGCTTGTTCGGGTCTCCATAAGGTGCTGACAGGGCAGATAGGGGCGGAAGGGGCCAGGGGACAAGCAGCGATAAGCTACTGCGAGGAGGCACAAGTGGAGCAAGAGAGAGAAAGTGAACAGAAAGCGTGGGCAGGATAATCCGTGGCAGGAGGTTAGAGCAAGGATATAAGGACCAAGAAGGATACCTGACATCCTGTCCTCAAATCTTCTCTCTGTCAAGCTCTATGCTCGTCTCTCCCCTACAGAGAAGACAGGAACACGGCTGTTAAGTGCTTACCATGCTTATCTTTCTAGACTTTATAGCTCTCAGCACTCATGGCTCTAGCGCCTTGCGTCTTCTCTACATCTTGCCTGGGCCGCCCGCCCTCTCTCTGTGTGTCGTCTGTCTTTCTGCTTCCTGTCACCTTTATCTCCGTGTGTCTCTAACAATCAGCCGCTCTGTCTCTTTCTTCTTACCTCTCTTTATTCAGCTTTTGTCTCTCTAGCGATCGCTGATGCGGAGGACCGTGTATCGAGAGGAAATTAAAGAGTGAAGGCCACAGAGTCCCTGCTTTCCTAAAAGAGAACTTTTTTGCGTTGAAGGCTGGCAAGAGACAGAGCCGATAAAAGACAGCTAAAAGAGACTTCATGATGAGCGCGACGTGACACAGAGAGGGAGAGAGAAAGAGGAGAGAGAGAGAGAGAGAGAGAGAAAGACTGAGAGAAAGAGAGAGAGAGAGAGAGAGAGAAAATGAGAGGGAGATCGAAGAGAGAGAGAGAAGAGAGAGAGGAGCGATGAGAGCCGTTGCTGGCTTAGGACCGCTAACGGTCATCTGTGCAGAAATCTTTTTGGTTGAGATACACCGGGTAATTAGGGGATAGGGTCTCTAATATTATCTATGGGTTATGGCAGGCACTACTGCTACGACATACAACTCTTCCCCCCAACTTACTACAGTATTATTTGTCTCTCTCTCTCTCTCTCTCTCTCTCTCTCTCTCTCTCTCTCGCTCTCTCTCTCTCTCTCTCTCTCTCTATAAAGGTTTATATCCCTTTATCTCTGTCCTCTCTCTCTCGCTCGCGCGCTTTCGTTCGTTCGTTCCACTCATTCCTATCCTGCTCCAGTTTTCTCTCTCATTGTGCCTCCTCCTCATCCAATAGGGGAACTAGAGCTCTAGAGTTCTACTCTTCTCCACGCATCAGCCTTCTTCTTTCTTTGGTTGGGTGCACTTGGCTCCTCCTTTCCCCTCTCCTCTCGTCTCCAGAGTCATCAGCTGGTCTGGAGCAAGGCTGACGGAAGCCTCTGCCGCGATTCCTTTCCTGCTGAGGACCGTGCCGGTGATGGCCAGGGCCATTCCGTGAAGGCAACTCGAGAAAGAGAGAGAAAAGTACGGAGCCTCTTTACGTTAGCTGTCAGTTGGATCTTGCTCATACGATCGTCACGGGATCATCTGTCTCTAGTCCTTTCTCATCACCTCTTGTGCGGTGTCCCATCCTAAGGCCCGCAACTCTTCTCCTATCCAGTTTATCTTCTTCTAGCTCTGAGCAATGTTGCCACTCTCTCCTTCCCTTCATCTAACCCTTTCCGTGGTGAGCTTACGTTGCCTCTCTCGTGCAGGTGAAGACAGGAACAGGTTAAGAAGCATGTTGAGGAGAAATTCGCCTGTTGTCAGCCTCAAAGGCACACGAACGCGTCTCTCTCGTTATGGAGGTCTGAGCTACCTTTCTTCTTCATCGTCCTCTTCATCTTCCTCTGTCCCGGGATCCTCCGAGGCGGCGGAGTCGGTACAGAAGATGCTGAAGAAGGTTCCTAAGTACCAGCCACCAGTGACAGTGCCCAAGGGCGGACACTATACGGTGAGTTCAGACGCAGACGAAGAGAGAAGAGGGCAGAAGAAGCGCATTTGGCGGTCCTGGAAGCACCTTAGCAACTAGCGAGCTAAATCCGGGAGAAAGAGGCGGGGGATATGAACAGAGAATTGAAGAGCGAGAGAGGGGAAGAGAGAGAGAGTGTGATGAGCTAGAGGAGAGTGGAGGGCAAAGGCGATGCAGTGCTAAGAATATCGCCAAGTAAGGGCAAAGAGCGGTGCTAGGATTATGCGTTTGGGCCTGCGTCTCCTTGAGCATTCTTCTGCTACCTTGGAAGCTCCCGGTCCTTTCTGCTGTGTCTCTGAGCTGCCGTTCCTCCTACTCATTGAGTGCAGATCAATAATCCTATATATAACAAGGGGTCCGGCTATACTTACCCAGAGAGAGATAGGCTCGGTGCGACACCTGCGACATCCTTGCTAATCTGTTAATCCGCAGTCTCTGCTGCCCTCGCAGCCTCTCGTTCCCTCGTGTCTTACCCCTCTCTGAGGCTGCTGAGGCACTCTCTTGACTTTGCTGTGCATCTGCTCGGAGCGCTCTGCCTATCCGTTTCTACGGTTTTCTCCCTCTCCGTCCTTCCAGCAAAGCTTTGGGCTTTCTCCCGTTATCTTGTTCTTTCTCCTGTTATCTTTGTTTAGCTTGAGCCTTACCCTCCTTCCTCTTGAATTTGCCACTGTTCCTAAGAGAAAGAATCTTCCTTTCCTTATGGATCATGCTCAAGGTCTGAACGTGTTCACCGCTTTCGATTGCACTTCTACGTCTTAGGCCTCAGAGGACTCGTACCCCCTCGGACCCTCACACTGCAAGAGCAAGTCAGAAAGACGAAGATCCGTTGTGACGAGCAGGCCAACCCTTTGGAGCAGAATATGTTCCTTATGACCCTTCACGACAGGAATGAGACGCTCTTCTACCGGCTAGTGATCGATCACATAGAAGAGGTGGCGCCTATCATCTATACGCCGGTAGTCGGGCAAGGTAAACATTCAAAGCATTTGGCTAAGCTCGGTCTCAAAGTGACTTCGCCTTGAAATGACTGTGCTGCCTCTCCTCCTTCGTAAGAGAGTCTTTTCTGTCTATCGTTTTCCACAGCTCCACACTTTCCTGTTCCTATGCATTTAGTCTCTTCACCTTCCAAGCTACTTCTTCTTCCTGGAAGACCTGCTGCAACCGTATTTCATCTCTCTATCTTTGTCTCACACTCGGCTCCATCTGCTTCTTATTTCTGTTCGCTCACTTCGCAGTGTGCGAAAAGTTCGCGGATCGCTTCCGTCGGCCTCGGGGCATGTACTTCTCGAAGTTCGACAAGGGACAGTTCGGCGCCATGGTGCATAATTGGCCAGTGGACGATGTAGAGGTCATTGTCGTAACGGACGGCAGTAGGATTCTTGGGCTGGGAGACTTGGGGCTCAACGGGATGGGCATCCCTATTGGAAAGCTGGCGCTCTACGTCGCTGCGGGCGGTATTGACCCTGCCAAGACCTTGCCCTGCATCATAGACGTTGGAACCAACAACAAGAGGCTGCTAAAAGATCCTTTCTATCTTGGAGTGCAAGAGGAGAGACTGACCGGGCCAGATTACTACGCAATTATTGATGAGTTTATGAGAGCGGTACGGGCGCGATGGCCCAAGGCCCTAGTTCAATTCGAGGACTTCAACAGCTCTGTGGCGTCAGATATACTGAAAAGCTATAGGAACAAGCAACTATGCTTTAACGACGACATACAGGGTACGGGGGCCGTGGTGTTAGGAGGGCTGCTTAATGCATGCAAACAGAAGGGGGAGTCTCTTACAGAGCAAAGGATCCTTGTCCTGGGCGCTGGAAGTGCCGGAATGGGCGTAGCTAGCAGTCTTCTGGGCGGTATGGTGCACTCAGGAATGGATGCCGAGGACGCATTAAAGCAGTTCTGGGTAGTAGACCATCAGGGGCTCATAGGAGCAGAGAGAGAAAACCTTTGGGGTGGACAGGACGTGTTTGCCCGGTCAGACTACCCCGACAAGCTCTCTCTTCTTGAGACGGTGAAGAGGATAAAGCCAACATGCATCCTTGGTCTTTCGTCTGCGACTGGCGCCTTTTCCAGTGAAGTCCTTGGCGAGATGAGCAAGCACACTGAGCGTCCCATCGTCTTCGCTCTTTCTAACCCAACGTCTAACTCGGAATGCACGGCACAGGAGGCTTTTGAATATACGGATGGGCGCTGTATTTTCGCGAGTGGTAGCCCGTTTGCTCCCGTCACTTACAATGGGAAGACCTATGAGATCTCCCAATGTAACAATATGTTTATCTTCCCGGGCGTGGGCCTCGGCGCTCTTCTCTGTGAAGCCTCTGGTGTCTCTGACAAGATGTTTTTCGCGGCGGCAAAAGCCTTGTCTGAATCCTCAACCCCTGAGGACGTAGAGCGAGGTAGAGTCTTCCCTACAGTTCGACGTATAAGAGAAGTCTCTCTCCGAGTGGCTACCGCTGTCATTCGAACTGCGATAGATACCAATGTGGCGCGGGTGAAGCCTGAGGTGAGACGGGGGGCAACCTTAGAAGACTGGGTGAAGAACAAGATGTATGATCCCCAATATAAACCGCTGGTGGTGGCTGGCTAGGAAGAAGTCTGCGTATCTAAAGCAAAGAAGAAAGGAGGGATGAGGATCAGAGGTCTTTATGGAGATACCGGGGCAGTACGGACTTCTCTAGCTATTTGTTCTACTTCTCGACCTTATCACAACGGTCTAGCGGCTCATCTGTCTTCATCTCTGTCTCTATATGTTTTTTAGCGTTGGCCTCTTGCCTTTAGGCTGAACAACCTCAAAGAGAATAAAACAGGAAACCCGTCTCTCTCTATCCCTCTCGTCTCCCCTACTACGTCAGCCTAGTTCCTGTCAGTCTTTCCCTTCGGCAATGGGCTGCTTAGTAGGTATAGCCTTCAACCCTGCTGCCTATTCTTAGCGCGTAGGCCCTTCTGAGCCCTTGTTCCTGCGCTCTTGGCTCTGTCTACAATCAGACAAGCCTCGAATATGCTTAGCGTTTCCGATGGATTGCAACGTCCGCAGCCGTCTATGCTTAGTCTGTCTTTCTCACTTCACTTCCCACTGTGGCTAATAGATGCTCACAAGTCCTTGTACAGAGACGTCATAGATCTGCAATCAGGAGAGGAGGATGGCCATCGCTTTCTTGACTACCTCACTTTCAAAGAGAGACGGGGGCAAGGCCACTTCCTGATCTTGAGACTCCCCCAACACTAAGAGCGGGGCCGATAAGGAAGAAGAGGATGGCTTTGTTCTTGCTCCTAGACCGTTTCCTTCGTCTTCCTTGTGAGGGGCTGGAAGAGGGGCTGGAGGAGGAACCTCTCTGTTGAGAAACTCCCTTGAAGGAGGGAGAGGAAGAGCGCTGCTCCGATCTTGAGCAGGCATCTCTTTCTCTTTTTGTTGGGCTTCTTGTTCTTCGTCTTGGGCCATAAGCAGTGACGCCGGCAGCTTGTACTTCCGAATAATCCGAAGCTTTATGTTTTCCATGGCTAATGAGCTTCGTAGAATCTTCAGAGCTGCCTCTCTGACTGCCTGATCAGTCTGCGTCGCGCTATCTTCTCCGTTGCGCTCCTGTTCTTCATTCCCTTCTTCTTCGTCTTCCTCCTCTTCCTCCTCTTCCTCCTCATTATCATCCTCTTCTTCTCCGCTCTCTTCTTCCTCTTCGTCCTCAGAAGATTCCTCTTCGGAGTCTTCGTCTTCTCCTTCCTCTTCTTCTTGGTCCTCAGGATCTGAGCTCATCCTCTCCGAAGATGAAAGTGAGACTAGTGAGTCAATGAGCGGAGCGGTCGCTTGGCTTGCCGGAACCCAAGAGAACAGGACTATAGAATATGTCAGAAGCTCTAGCGATCTCGCAATCAACGTGCCATCGATGGACCTCACAAGCAAGAGGGGGGGAGAGAGAGAGAGAGAGAGAGCGAGAGAGAGAGAGCGAGCGAGCGAGCGAGCGAGAGAGAGAGAGAGAGAGAGAGAGAGAGAGAGAGAGAGAGAGAGAGAGAGAGAGAGAGAGAGTCCTGGAAGAGAGCGCTAGAGCTAGGTAGCCCAGTTCTGTGAGACAAAGAGTTGAAGGTGGGCATGACGCTTCGTTTTGAATATGGCCGTTAGAGGCTATTGAAGCCAAATAGGACTGTGGATGTCAAGGAACTTGGTGACTGCCATTACAATTCTATGTGGTTCAGGAGACTTGGAAACTTATAGGCCCTAGGCTCGTGGGGAGGATGGGTCAGAAGGTTCCGGGGGGGTAGGAGGGGCAGCTCACCACACGGCCCTCCCCCAAATCCCCTCCCTTCCGCATCCCCTCTCCGAGTGCTGACCCTCTCTCCACCTACCTCCGACAAGATCTCCCTACTGCAATACTTAATTTTAATTCTGTTGCTGGCAAGTCCTAACTACTTACTTAACTACTTACATAAGTGCTTCAGGCTGGCCGAAAACTCCAATTCTCCGCAGTAAGAAAGCCAATGGCCTCAGTAGCACACGGCGGCTACGCGAGGAGTCCTAACATTGAGGAACCAGAGGCAAGTGTGCTGCCGCGGCGGCGGCCTCTGCTCTATCGCCAGTGATGCTCAGACTCTGAACACCGGGCCTAGCGTCGAAGTCCCTTCTTCTGCTTGATAGATCAAGCGCAAGTGCTTCCTATGCACCTTGACCTCCTTCCAGAACACATTATTACCTGCACCCTGGTGCTCAATAGCTCCCCTGACGAGGTATGTGAGCGGCCCTACTTGACGCATCACTTCGTAAGGCCCCCACCAATTCTTGGCCAGTTTTGGAGACCCTCCCGCCACCTTGTTAGGAATGTAACGCCAGACTTTGTCTCCAGGAAGTAGAGGTGCCAGCGGCGGCGTAGGTAAAGGCCTCAGACGCCTCGCGACGAATGGCAACGATTCAGCTGGCCTAAGGGTGTCCTCAGACAGTCCACCACCTGCAGTGTCCTCCTCTGGCTGGCCAATAGCTATCTGAGCCTGCGCCCTTCGAGTCTTCCGAGCTCTAGTCGTAAGAAGGCTTTGGCGGAAATGTCTCTGGAGGTACGGGATGTAATCCTGAGTGGTCTTAAACCTCGTTCGCATTGCATCCTTATCGCGCAATACCAGGTCTCCTGGTACATTCGCCTCTCGTCCTCCGTGCATCAGGTAGTAGGGCGAAAAGCCCCTGACTAAGTTGACAGAAAAGCGATACGCTGCCAAGTGGCTTTCTAAGGTGCCAGGCCAATTTGCCTGGTCGTCGTCCACATACTTGCGCACCATGTGCTGCAGTGTCCTGATAAGGCGCTCTGTCGTGGCTGTGGGACCGTGCTGGTAAGCAGAGTCCACCTCATGTCGAGAGCCTAGTTTTTGAAAAACTCCTTCACGGCTCCTGATAAGAAGTATTTTGTGCCGTCCGTGACGATGAATTTAGGAACACTATGTCGCGACAGGAATACTTGTGAAGGACGGCTACAATGTGGGACGCCGTCATCTCTTTGAGAGGAAATGCCTCCGGCTAGTGGGCCAGTACCTCGATTCCCACGAGGAGCCCAATGTAGCTTTCCAGGCTACGAGGCATGTATTTAACATCAAAGACCCGGGCCTCATTGACAGCTTCCGGCTGCAAGGTGAATTATTGAATGTTCATCTGTTTGTCCGTGTGAGGATATTGCTGGCAAGTAACATTGCGCTATATACTCACGAACGTCTTTGTGTAAGCTAGGCCAATAATAGCGCAGCGCTATAGTCTTGTAGGTGCGCGTGACACCAATGTGCGACGCCTCATCATGGAACCAGCGTAATACTTGCCTACGATAGCTCCTGGGCACGAGCAGCACCTTATCAGGCTGTTCTATAGGGGCATCAGCCTTCAACCGATATACCAGCCCTTCATGGACAAGAAAGGACAACCGTTGTCGCTGCTCTGCAGACGAGTGAGGACTGAGCCGCGTAATTGCGCAATTTCTGGGTCCCCACACTGTGCCAACATGACAGCATGTGTTACATCAGCTGCCGCCTGTACAATCTTGACAGCGTAACGCGGATCTCGACTAAGCGCATCCGCGTTGCCGTGCTGTGTACCCTTCCGATAAAAACAATCTGAAAGCCGTATTGCAACAGGTATGATATCCACTTAGCCTTGAAGCCTTGGGGGTCTGAAGTCTTCATAAGCCCTTCCAAAGGCTTATGATCCGTCACCACGGTAAACTGCCTTCCCAGCAGATAAGGCCGCAGCTTCTTGACCGCCCAGTAGACTGCCATGGCCTCAAAATGTGGGTCCTTGGGCTCTGACCCTCTTATACTACGGCTCAGGTATTGCAAGACTTGCACCTTCCCGATCTCATCTTGTTGGGCAAAGACTGCTCCTAACGCATCCTTTGACCCATCTGTATACACAACGAGCCGTGCTGCCTTCTTAAAGTCAGGTGTATGCAAGAAGACTGGTTCCTCCAGCAACTTGTTCTTTAACGTATCAAATGCCACCTGTTGCTCTTGGCCCCAACAGAATAGCTTGCCTTTCCCGAGCAAGCGCTGAATAGGAGCTGCCGATTTAGTAAAATCTTTTATATATCTCCGATAGTAGTTTATCATGCCTAAGAAGACCCTGACCTCCGAGGCATTCCTGGGAGCTGGCCTCGCAGCAATGGCTGCTACCTTACTTTGTAGTGGGGAGATGCCGCCGCGCTGCACACGATGCCCTAAGAAGTCGACCGATTGGCATATAAAGTGACACTTGGCCTTGGGTAGCAGCCATAGCTGCAAGGCCAGCTCCGAGGAATGCCGCGCGCGGAGGTCAGGGTCTTCTTAGGAATGGTAAATTACTGTCGGAGATATATAAAAGATTTGAGGCCTTGGGTCCGGAGTCGTAGGAAGGCGACTTCAAGGTGCTCAAAGGGGTCCTCCCTTTGCTTAGTGAACGTCAGGAGATCGTCAATGTAACAAATAACAAACTTAATGCGGATGCCTTCCAATGTAAAGTCCATCACCTTTTGAGAAATGTTTGGAGAGACCTTAGCTCCCATTGGTAAGTGTTGGTACGCAGAGGCACCATCATCCGTGACAAAGGTAAAGACTTCTCCCATGTCATCGGTGATTCCCACCTGATGGAACCCCTCTGCTAAGTCCATAGTGGAGAAGCACTCTGCTCGATGAAGTGAATCAAAAAAGGTCATCGCCTAGAGGAATGGAATATGCATGTTTATCTAAATGCTTATTTACTCGCCGAAGGTCCAGGACACTACGGTCACCTCCTTTTGGCTTCCTTATTGGTAAGAAGGGTGAGCTGTACTTTGCGTGTGCCGTACGCTTAATAGTTTCCTTACTATGCAACTCCTGCATGTGTTCCTTACCTTTTTGCGCTCTAATGGAGACAACCTGCGCTTCGGAGTACCTAACGGTAGTCCTGGGGAGACTGGGACATTTATGTTTTCCCTTTAAAGTACCCGAGCAAATCTCCCTCCACCTTGATAACATCTCTGGAGCCTAACAAGAGGCCGGTCCAGGGTCCTCACTCGCTACCTTCCCTATGATTGTCCCTGGTTGCTCACTCGCTGAATCACGCGTAGATGGTCCGTTCAGTCGTAATGTCATCTCCTCTACACCATAGGCGTCCCGCCCAAGAAGTATGTCGGTCTTCAGCCCTTGAACAACCAAAAACTTCCAGTCCAAGAATGTGACCCCATCTGAACCAAAAGCCTCACCGACCCTCTGGTCCTCATCGGCCGGTGCCCAAAGCATCATACAGTGTCTGCTGCTTTCCCAGCACCTTGACGCTAACGCTGTTGGTCCTCAACCACTCGCGATTGACTAGCGACACCTCGACGCCTGTGTCATCCCTACTCGTGCGCTTTTCCCCTGTACGCAGAGCTGTAGGAAGGTGGTGCTCCTCACCTTAACAACAGGCATAACCTTCCCAGTCTGCCGTTGTTCTTGTGTCTGCTGCGCCAGCCCTTCCGGGGCCGGAGTGGCTCCGGCCTCGACCGCCAAAGGCACAACCTTCCCAGCGTGTCCTCGATCCTGTAGCTGCAGCGCCAGCCCTTCCGGGGCCGGAGCAGCTACTTCCTCCACCTCGTCCACAGGCGTGAGCGCTCCTTCGGAGACTAGAGTCACGCCCTCTCCGTCTTCCGGCCGTTTCCCACAGCTTTGACTTGGTTTGACTTGATTTTTGGGGCAGTCCGACTTGAAATGCCGAAAATTCTTGCAGATGAAGCACTGCACCTATGCTAACGGAGTACCCTAACAAATGCCGGAAGTGCACTACCAATGCCCATAGCTGGAAGCGGTCCTCTCGTCAACCACTGGTGGCCTTCATTGTCCGTTGCTTCCTGCCGTGGACGGTGGCGTGGTTGGTGAGAGGCCGGGCTTCTGCCTTCGGTCACTGCTTCCAGCTATGTGCATTGGTAGTGCACTTCCGGCATTTGTACGTGGTTAAACGGCCCCACTCTTTCCTCTCCTGTGCCGCGAAGGACACGTTTTTTTTCGTGCTCAAAGCAATTCTATACTTTACCTGCAGCCCCGTGGCCAGGGCCTCAAAGGTCCTCCTGTCTGTGACCGAGCTGCGGAAGGCTACCAACACTCGCAACTCCGCCTCCCTAGGATGCTGCTTCAAGCCATTCAGGAGCATGTGGCCCATTCTCTGGTACGGGTACGGCTCGCGGGCCCATAATAGCCCTCATACTGGCGCCGAAGATCCTTCAAGAGCGTTTCCTCATTGACCCACGTAATCCACGCCACCTTCTCGCCCGCCTTAGGTTCTTCCCGTACCTGTTCCTCCAGCTTAGCTAACGTCTCCTGCACTAAGTAGGTGCTATCGGTATTAAGGAGGTCGCTATTCAGCAATTCGCGCAGGCGCTTCTCTAACGCTGCGTATGTCTGACGCTGCTCCTCACTGACTAGCAGCATGACATAATCACAATTGGACGCAAGAGATAGCTCCAACGCATCCGTCCTCTGAGCGTCCGTGTATCACTCAGTGCACCTTGCCAACGTGCTCACGTGGTGGCTAAAGCTACTCTTGCCATCGTATGTGGAAATCCTATCCCGCTCATGGGCGGGAAGTCCTCCCCGGCTTCCCTTTGCAAGGAACGTTGGGAGCCGTTCGACAGGAGAGAGGGCCGCTCTCTGGTCTGTCTCCACTCCCACTCCTGGTCGCCCTCTGAGTCTGACCTTTCCTCAAGGGCAAAAAACTTGGAGGTGAAAGGACTCTGCCGATTCTGCCTCCTGTCCCCATCGGGAGACAGCGAGCGACTGCGGGATCGCTCTCGGGACCTGCTTCTATTCAACCCGGACCCCAGGCAGCCAGAGTCGATGGAATTGGGACACTTCTAGGGCTCGGGTGGGAAGCCCAGGTAGGGAGGAGCGCGGCAGGAACCGGGGCTCCTTCAGAGCGGGGTAGGACCCCCGCGTCCCCAAGGGAAGTGTCAAACAGTGGCAGGAACCACGACAGAACAGAGGCGCTGCAGGACGGAGACAGGCGATGCAGGGAGAGAGCTCCAGCAGGCGGGGACAGCAGTCCTTAGCTCCGCGGAGGAGAGAAAGGACGCCGTCTCCACCGAAGAGTAGGAGCGGGTCTGGAGAGCGCTCCCGCAGTCGCTCGCATTCTTCCGAATGGGGACAGGAGGCAGAATCGGGAGAGTTCTTCCACCTCCAAGTGTATGGCCCTTGAGGAGAGGTCAGACCCAGAGGACGACCCGGAGTGGGAGTGGAGAGGAAGGTAACGAGCCGAACCTGGTTGGGTCAGTAAAAACAGCAACAAGGAGAAGGGAAGAATGGTCGCGACGCGTAGTCAAGCAGCGTCTCACAGGGAGCGGACGGGAGGCCGCAGTTAAACCGCTGGCCGTGGACGGACTAGAAGCGCAGGCACGCCCCGCGCAGGGCCGGCAGGACAGGTAAGAACCCAGTTCCGCCCCAGCGAGAACTAACGGCTCCTCTCCCTCTGCTGCCGATAACGCTAGGTTGATTCCACCGGCCATGGTGGAGGAGATTACCGACATAGTGCGGAGGTTAGTGGAACGCCATTTCGCTTCCGAGGAATAAGCGAAAACGCGAGAATTATCGTTGTGAGGGACGAGGAACGTTCCGACCGAGGGGAAGGATGGCAGGGAGCAAGGACTAGGAATGTTCGCTCTCGGCACGCTTCCATCTCGTTCGCCGTTGATCCTTGAGGAGAGGTCAGACCCAGGGACGACCAGGAGAGGGAGTGGAGACAGTCCAGAGAGCAGTCCCTCTTCCCCCGTCTCAAGGGCCAAAAACCTGGAGGTGGAAGAACATTCCTAGTCCTTCCTCCCTGCCATCCTTCCCCTCGGTCGGAACGTTCCTCGTCCCTCACAACGGTAATATCCTCGCGTTTCCGCTTACGTTCCTCGGAAGCGATAATCTCCTCCACCATGGCCGGTGGAATCAACCTGGCATTATCGGCAGCAGAGGGATATGAAGCCGTTAGTTCTCGCTCGTGCCGAACTGGGTTCCTACCTGTCCTGCTGGCCTCTGCGCTGGGCGTGCCTGCGCTTCTAGTCCGTCCACGGCCCGCGATTTGACTGCCGCCTCCCGTCCGCTTTCCTCCGCTACCTGTGAGACGCTGCTTGACTACGCGTCGCGACCATTCTTCCCTTCTCCTTGTTGCTGTTTTCACAGCCCCTACCAGTTTCGATTCGTTACCTTCCTCTCCTCTTGTCTTCCCAGCCGAGCACCAGCTTCCGGCCCGCTTTCGACTTCAGAAACTGAATGACTGATGTGAGGCTCGAGCCACTGTGAGGGGCGACTCGACTGGTGGGATGTCAAAGGAAATTGTTGGCTGCCATTATTTAGAATGTGGGTCAGGAGACTTGGAAGCCGGTACTGTAGGCCATACATTAGGCTTGAGGGGTGGATGGGCTAGGAGGCTACAGGAGGGTAGGAAGGGTAGGTTACCACAGTATCGTGAATCCTAACGCCTTTATGTTAAATCGAGGACGCTGAGGGGTTGAGGGAGGGATTGGAGGTGAGGCATCATCTTACCCCTCCCTCCCTCTCTCTCTCTCTCTCTCTCTCTCTCTCTCTCTCTCTCTCTCTCTCTCTCTCTCTCTTTTCCTCTCTTCCTCTCTTCTCTCTCTCTCTTTCTCTCTCTTCTCCCTCTCTCTTTCTTTCTCTCCTTCCCATGCTCGCGTTCTCATCTCACTCGCGTGCGCTCTCAATTGACGCAGCATCTACTACCATCCCTCATCCATTCTGGGGCCTTCGACTGGCGGTCTTCCTCCTGTTGCTCTAGTTCCTCAGTCCGTTCCTGGCCCGGCTCATTCTCGCTCAGTCTTGGGGCTGCTTCAACAGACCTTCAGCCGCCGTACGCCGAACTAGGCTTCTCATCCTCCTCTCCGTCAGTTCAGCATCTCACGCACGTGGCAGAGTCGTCTATCCTCTCTTCGTGATTCTCTCTTCTCCACCATAATCTCCTCCTGCCTCGAAGCTTTAACGTTATCTGCTCAGAGTACACGCGCACCGTGGGCAGCAAGAGTAACCAGGAGGAGAACAGGCTGGACGGTATGGGGAAGAGAAGCCGAGAACCGCGAGTAATAGACGGAACTTTCCAGCTGATAGAGCACCAAGGAGATGGACTGGCTCTAGAAGACTTTGCCTTGGACTCTAACAAGCACATC
>FLMG01000261.1:5580-17064 GCA_900088475.1 Hyphochytrium catenoides | reverse complement strand
GCGATGCCTTTCCTTGACTCTCTCTGGGTCTCGTGCGCTGTCTTCTCAGGTTGACGCCGAAGTCTTGGACGGAACGAGGCTGAAGCTGAAGTCCAGTCACGCTAGCAGGCCTGGGAAAGGTGGGCAGCATACACCTTTCTCATGGCGCGGCAGCCCACTTTCAGTGTCATTCTTGCATTTTTCGTCTTTCCCTCATCCCCACGTGGACTTCTTCTCCAAACTCCTTCAGTGGTTGAGGCGGAGAGAAGGCAGGCGTTTGTTTCCTACTTGCAGCTATGACGTGCTCCTGTTGTCTCGTTCACAATTGATTGACAATCGTCTCTCCTCTCTGATGCGATGCTTTCTCTCTCATGCTCAGTGCTAAAGACTCTTGAGGCTGGAGGTCAGCAGTATGACATCAAGGTTGCTGACCCCAGCACCGCTGGACAGATCTTCCCCATTCTCAGACCGCAAAGGGGCGGAGAGAAGCTCTATCCTGGTACGAACTGATCTGATGGTCTCCTTCCTCTTCCGTGGTCGCCTACCTTTCAGCACAGCTCTTTCGCCACCTCATCTGCTCCTCGCCTATCTTTGCTGGCTAACATACGATCACTCTACTTTGGCTGAATTCTCAGCGGAGCAACAACCTGCTTTGTTTCTTGAGGTCGTTCGCTCATCAGCTCAGGAGGAGCAGGGAGGACTGGAGAAGAGGAAGGAGGAGGAAAGGATGGTGAAGAAGGTCACAGCGTACTCTGCAGTTGCTCAGAAGCAGGGCCTCAGGGTGCGCTTCACACCGGCAGGACATGGCTCAGAACTTCCGGTCTCAACAGGTGGCATTTTCTCTCTTGATCGTCTCCCCTTGCTTGCCCCACTCGCTTCTTGCCTCTCTCACAGGTTGCCTCCTAGCTCTTTGCCTTAAGGGCTCCCTGCCTCCTTGCATCTGCCTCTCTAACTGTTCTCGAGGTTTAGATGCTGCTCTCAAGCGCGATGGGAGTGAGGAGTCCAGCGAGAAGAAGTCGAAGAAGAAGAAGAAGGACGAGGGGCAGCTAGAGGCACCAATGAAGCGAGAAAGAGAGGAAGGAGAGAGAGAGGGAGTGAAGCAGGCCAAGGAAAAGAAGAAGAAGAAGAGCAAATCCTCCGCGTGAGGTCGCACTCTCTCTCTCTCATATCTCGGTGGCCCTACTTCTTTCTTTTCTCCCTATTTATTTCCAATAAACAATCCTGAAACTAAAACCTAGAAGTTATTAATGAATAGAATGAAGCTTTCACATATATTTCATTTGTATTCTTCACTCGGTCTCGATGCTTGTCCTCTCTGTCTTGCTCTCTTGTTCGTGTGAGACGCTACAGAAAGTTCCGATCCTTTTGACATCGATTGGGAAGCGAAGGAGAGCTTCTCTTTCTTTGGGCAAGCAGCACTCGCGCTGTCTCCTGTCTCCTCGCGCCAAGTCGTGTCTCTCTCTCTCTTCTGCCTTTAACGTCCTTGCTGACCCTAGTCCCACACCTTGTCCTCGTTATTTGACGGTTCCATCCTCAGCGAGACGCAGAGCCCTCAGTGTCTTCTTCCTGTCCAAAGCCTTTCGAAGAGCTGCCCGTTCTCTTTCTTTGCCCGTTGCCCGTAAGAGACATCCTCCCTGGCGCAGAGGCTCTAGAGGCTGCTGCTGCCTTGTACGGCCACTGATTCCTCAGCAATCTCAGTAATCTCAAGGGTGGGGGTCGGCTCCCCTGCGGATTCTCTTCTTCTTTCTCGCCTCTTCCTTACCTTCTGCACCCTTCCTCCCTCGTCCTCTCTGGACTTCCAATGGCGTCTCTCTGGAAGCTCTGGACGACAGCGGAGGCCGAGATCAATTCCTTAGAGGAGGTGGAAGACCAAAGAACGGATGAAGCGAAGCCAGGAGAAGCAACGACAGCACTTCAGGAGAAGAAGGATGATGCAGAGAATGTCAATGGCAAATCTCCTCTTGCCTTTCCTTCGACTGTGGCCATAGATCTTAGTGTAGATGACAGCGACAGTGATGGTAACAGCCCGCAGGAAGAGGAGAAGCATCAAGAGAAAGAGAAAGAGGAAGAGGAAAGCGTAAGGGTATCCACGCCGTCCCGGCGCCGTCCCATGAGACTGCAAACGGTCTATGAGCTTCCAAAGACAAGGTCAGCAGATCTAGAGTCCAGGCTTACGGCAGAGAAGCTCCTGGAGATGATCAACGACCTCGCTGCCAGCGGGCAGATCGACAAAGAAACGCGGAGTGGGTTCCACTTTCTCATTATCTGTCCCTATCTATAGCCTTGGTGCTCTTTCCTACCTGTTCCAGCTCTGTCTGCCTTGGCGCTGCTGTCTCTAACTTGTTCTTATCTGTCCTGCTCTCTCTACCATAGTTTTTAAGCGTGACCTCCCGTCTCACCTCTCGTCTGACAACTCTCTTTTGTTCTCTGTTCGTTGTTTCCACGTTCTTAATCTATCCATCGCACCGGGGAACCATGGCAGGCCTCCTCACTCGCAGTGTTCGACAGCAAGACCCTTACGCGGAGACGATGGTGCAGTACTTACTAGAGAAGGCCGAGCAGAACCAGACGAGACTCCACGCCCTGTCACATCGTACGAAGCCCTGAGTACATGTCCTCCCTCTATCAAGCAGCCTTGAGTTCCTTTTGCTCTAAACGCTATTGCAACTCCACAATGTCTCTTTATCTCCCGCATATGGTTTTTCCGCTTCTCTCTCTCTTCCTCACACTGCCTCTGTGTCAATCGGACCTCGATCCAGGCTTTGTACGAGCTCACATCCTGCCGCTCTTGTCATCCCGTCCCTCCATTGAACGGGGCACCTCACGTCTTAACTATCTTATCCGTCTGTCGCCATGGCACAATCTCCTGCCAACCTTGATAGAAATACTTGCAGAACTTTAAGTCACTCTTTCCGTCTTAATCCTTCCTTCCCGCTCTTCTCAAAGCATTTCTCTCTTGTCTTGTTCTCCCTCTGTCTCTTCTATTCAACTTCGTCACAAGACTTACGTCTGTAGCTCCTCTATGACTTAGCTTGCGCTTGAGATCTCTAAGTCTGGTCCTTATCCGGTCATCGGCCTATGAAGTTCGGGCTCCGTTACCTCTAACACCCATCTCACTGCCTGCAGGGGATCGCAAGTCATCAAAGATCTACCACGAGTCCCTCCCACCTTTCTTTCCCTTTTCCGAGCACTTTGTGCGGTGGATGTACCTTGAGACCAACGAAAAAGATAAGACAACGACGTGGAAGCCTTTTCAGCTGGAAGACTCAGGTGCCAGGGCCATAGTCTCTTCTCTCTGATAGCATCTAGCGCATAGTGCTTCCCCAACAAATCTATATGAAAGATGAGGCTGATCCCTACCAGGTTCCACCTCCTTATAAACCTTGTTTTCTTCGCTGTGTTCCCCACGTAGTCTGGGATCCGGCTTGTCTGTCTATTTGTCTGTCTCTCTCTCTCTTACGCACGCACGCTCGCGCCCGCGGCCCTCTACTTTTCTACGCGTCTAATTTGGGTTCTCTCTCCACGACCTCTCTGTTTGAAAAGCTCAATTAGAGGCAGATTTCCGTTCTCAGCATCAGACTGACAGCATTGTCAGCCATAAGAGCTGGGTTAAGGGACGAAGGTTCAGGGTGCACTTAGCTTCAAGGCTCATGAAGGCGGTCTATTGGGAGGCAACACCTTGCAGAGTAGTAAGAGGGTAAAGATATAGCTGACGCACACTGTCACCGTTCTGTGATACAGCTCTCGGACCACTACTCCCTTTCTCATTCTCTCTCTTCTGACTTGAGATGACACTTCTTTGGCCCTTACAACGTACCTGTTGTCCTTGACCGGACTAAAACTGCTCACCATTCAGCAGAGTTCTGACCAGCATGCCACTACTTCGCTTTGTCTATACAGGACTTGGCTGTACGATACGGGTGGCAAGACTCTGTATCCCTACGAAGAGGATGAGGCTGCGGAGATAGAGCGGCTATGGGTAGCTATTCGGATAAAGGTTTAAGATGGCTGCTGCTTGTCTGACTTTTTTTGCTGTTGAAGGTACTGGATGGCACTGATAGCGTCTTCTCTATCGCGCACTCTTCAGCACCAGCAAGGCGCCAAATTGCCTGAAGTATCTGTGTCGCTCCTGGATCATGTGGATAGGGTAGAGGTCCAGTCTGCCTCCTCAATCTTTGCTCCGGTCCAAGAGCTAGGTCTGCTGCAGTCATGTCGCCTTCGCGCTTTGTATAAGTCTCGTGTGGTCGTCTCCTGGTGCTCTCATGTGCTTTATATGGACACCGTGTCCGCCTAGTTTCACTGTCTCTCTCTCTCTCCCCATTTTACTGTATGTCTGTCCTCTCCCAATCCCTGGCTCTCCTACTGTTAGCTAATTAGCTTGCTTTCACTGGCTGGATCTTCATGCCGGCTCTAAAGTCTGTGCATTACATGTGTTTTTCGTTTTCCGCTTCTCCAAGGCCTGTCTTTATAGCAACTCTCACTCTAGTGTGTCGCTTCCTTTTCTCCCGGCTGTGCCCATGATAGCTCACATAAGGACGGACAGGTCGCTCCTCGATCAGCTTCTTCGTTACCCTAGAAATCTCCCTCCAGGGCAGAGAGTAAGCAGGGTCCATAGGGGATATCGCACACCTACCTCTCAAGCTCAGCAAGAGCAAGAGAAGATCAGAGAGAAAGAGGGAAGAATGCCTTCTCTCTCTTCGTCCTCCTCTCTCTCTCACCTACCTTCGAAACCACCCGTAGCCAAGCACCTGGTCTTCGTAGTACACGGCATTGGAGAAAACTATTCAAAGCTCACCACATCATCAGCCGAGGACATTCTAAAGTGCTGCGACAACCTGAGAGGACTTGCGGAGGAAATAGGGAGAGATAAATTTCCTGATAGAGATAGCACGATTGAGTTCCTTCCTGTGGACTGGTCTGTTTCCATCCACAGCCAGGTGAGAACGGAGAGAAGGCACCGCATAGCCCGCATCAGACAACTCCCCGCCTGGATCTTATCACTTTCTGCCTCTTGCCCTTCCATTATTCTTTTCTCTTCTTAGCTGTCAAGGTTGTCGATTTGCATACTATCTGGTTGCTCTGTTTCCTCCTGCTCTAACGCGCTTAGCTCTCTTTATCCTTCATACTGGCGGTTCTCAACGCGTTACTCCATTCTTACCTTAATATTCGAACAGAAAGAGTTGAAGGACACGATAACGGCGATCACTCTGGAATCTTTGCCTTTCTTCCGGACCCTGGCAAATGAAGTACTCTCCGATGTGTGAGTCATTCTCTGAAGACGTCTGCAGCTCTTTCAAATGCCTTAGGTGTTTGGGGGCCATCGTTAGCCTCGCTCTCAAAACGTCCCGACTTTCGTTGAGCTCTTAGATGCGAGATGCTTGACTGTCATATTTGCCTTGCCGCCCTGCGTTCAACGTTCAGCCTGCTGGCGCCTCATCATCTAACTCTTCGTGCTTATAGGCTGTTCTACACATCGCCTAAATATAAGCAGATCATCGCGGACTGTGTGGTCGGAGCCATGAACGTCAACTATCTGCGGTAAAATGGCACCTGCCTTTCTTCGCTTAGATCCTTGCTGGATTCTGTCTTTTTGTCTATCTTCTTCATAATGCCTCCATAACATGGACGGGTGCTGTCTGGTTATCCTTAGATCAAGAAGCCTGGATCTTCTCTTGCCTGAGCCGTCTCTTGGACGCTCTCTTTTCCGCGTATCTCACTTGTTTCCGATTCTCTTCTAGGTATTGCAAATATAATCCAGAGTATGAAGGCGGTGTGTCCATCCTAGCGCACAGCCTGGGCTCTGTTATTCTTTTCGACTGCTTGATGATGGCCATCAAGGAGACGAGGGAGGAGACAGAAAAGAGCTCCGGGACTACTTTTGGCTCCCTTGCCTTCTCTGTGAACAATCTGTTCCTTGTCGGTTCTCCTCTCCCTCTGTTTCAACTAGTGAGAGGAGTGCCCTTGGATGAGGACACTAGGCTGCGTTACTGCCGCCATGTATACAATATCTTTCATCCTGCCGATCCCGTGGTACGAATCGTGCTCTCCTCCCTTATTTCTCTGTTCTGTCTTCATCTCTCTTTCTCCCCAATTTTTCTCCTTTCCCCCTTTCCTCTAGGTACCAGCGCCGTCAGCCCTACTTTCACCACCACTGTCCAGAGTTCCCTTGGGGGCAGAAACATAACCTCGCGGATGTGGCCTCTCTTCTACTGCTGTCCACGACCCTTTCCCGGATGTCGTCGCCTTCTTCCCTTTTCTGGTCCAGCTTCC
Organism: Hyphochytrium catenoides; assembly: GCA_900088475.1. Taxonomy (NCBI): domain Eukaryota; class Hyphochytriomycetes; order Hyphochytriales; family Hyphochytriaceae; genus Hyphochytrium; species Hyphochytrium catenoides. The sequence goes on along the minus strand of FLMG01000261.1, from coordinate 10,815 downwards.
AACTTATTTTAAATTGATGTCAAGACTAACGTCGTGCATGGGCTGCTGCATGCCCTAGGCTTATCGTTTGGAACCTCTTATTAATCGTCAGTTGAAGTCCATTCCGCCTGCCAGGGTCCCGGCGTACACAGGCTGGAATAGCATCCACTATGTACGACTACATCTACCTTCCTTTCTGAAATTGACCCTCTCTCGTGCTCTACTCCGCTCCCTCTCTCATCCTCGTCCTCCGCCGGGTCCCTCACCCTCGGTATTTCTCCCCTCTCTGTTCTTCTTGCTCTCTTCAGTTTCCTTCCACTCTGTCGTCAACTGTTCCGGATTGTTTCTCTAAAGAGCCTGCTATTTCTCGCCCTATCTCCTCTTCTAGTTCCCGCTAGAGTTCCTTCCTATGGATACAGCATCTGCGCGTCACTTGCACGGATATCAAGATCTCTGGTGACGACTCTGCGCCCTTCCTCGATCTCCAGGTTGTTCAGGACGTGGTAACTGAGATTGATACTAAGACGAAGGAAATAGCAAACATCTTTCAGTCGGTCTCCAGCCTTCTCAAGCCCTCTGAAGGCTCAAAGGACAAGGATGGAAGAGATACTGGTCAGTCTGTGCCGCCAGCTTTGTCTTTTCCCTTGATGGCTTCTTTCCAGACTCTGCGTTGGCGCCTTGCTACCTACTAGACTTTGTCCTGCCTCTTTCAATACGTTCAACTCTGCTGTCAGTGCTCTTCCTTTCTGGCGGAGCAATATCTGTCTTATTCTTCTGCTGTTCCAACTGAATGCGGCTCCTTGCTTCGCATGCTACGTTTAATTCTAATGGCCTGGGCTCAGGCATTAGCTTTGGGAAGCTGAACAATGGAGAGAGAATCGATTATAATCTTCAGGTGCCAATAGTATTATTCCCACTCTTCTCTCCAAGCCTCTGTCATTGCTTGCTCACGTTTCTTTGTAATTCCTCACGGAGCTGGCTTCTCTAGAGATAACCTTGTCCCGTGCGGAGACAGTCTCACGTCTGTTACGGGTCCATGGCTTAAGCTTTCTTTCCTTTTGCTAGTCCATGCCATTGCTTTGGTTTCCCCTTCTGCTGCTCGCCCTCTACTGCCTTTCGCAGCCCCCCGATTCGTTCTTCCCTCCTTCTTCCTTGCTTTCGCGGCACCAAATCGCCTCAGTAACGCTCGTCTCCCTACGCTAGAGCTCGGCCTTCGAGGCCATGACGGAACAAGTGAGCGCATTGACAGCGCACTCCAGCTATTGGTCATCTAAAGACTTGGTAACGCTAAAGCCCACGCACTTCCCGCCCTCCTCTCGGACACGGAGCGTGAACGCTTTTGGTCCTATCTCCCGCTCTTTCTGCCTTCCCTCTTTCTAACTCTCGTCGCTGCCTTTACTAGGTCCTCTTCGTTATGGCGAAAGTACTGTCCCACCCGCAGCCGATGATGCCCAGGGATGCAGACATGGACAAGAACTGGATTAGCGCCCGTTTTGAGTCCTATGAGAACTTACGGGATGAGATGATGAGAGAGGGCATAAGCTCGTAGCAGTTCCTCCGGCTCGCCCATACATTCACTCTACTCGCTGCTAAAGGGTTTTCCAAACGCCCTACCGTCTTGTCTCTCCTTCTTCTTCTGTCCATCTCTCGCCCGAATAAAATGTCTCACTCAATCTCTGTCTACTCGTCTCAGTGGGCGTACAACGTCCATATGGGAGGCCCTGTAGGGCGCCACAAAGCGTGTCTCGCGCTGTCATCTCATCAAAATGACGCGCACTTCCATTCCTTGACTTGATATCCCACACTTTGAAAGAGAAGAGCAGAGTATATCGAGAGGAAGGGCATCGACTACTGAGCTCCATCCTAACGTTTGAGCACTATGTCGGCCGTATACCGCCAGGCCGGATTCTTGGACCAAGGTCCGGAGCTGTGCTTGAGCAGTCAGCGCACGGATGTTGCACAATGTTTGGCTCCCGGTAGGTGGAAGAATCTTATAGATAAGAGGAGAGGCTAAAGGAACCCGATACTATGCGAGTGAAGAGCACCTGATCTTCAGAAGTGACCGGGGGTTAACCTGCGCGAACAGGTTGACAAGAGATGGTGGTCGTAGAAATGCGAGCTCGATGAGAAGAAGAGGATAAGCAGAGAGAGAGAGAGAGAGAGAGTAGAGAGAGAGAGAAAGAGAGAGAGAGATGTGTGTGAGAGACAGAGAGAGAGAGAGAGAGAGAAACCAGCTGAGATTTAGGTGGGGGACAGCCTTTTGAAGTGGCGACGATCAGAACCGCGGGAAAGCTTCAATACTACAACCCATTTTGCATTTGTAATTTTGCCTTGAATTTGTTAGAGGTAATAGGGGCACGAAAGTTTCCAGAATATAGATTGCTGTTGGTTTCTAGAGCTTTCTGTGGCCGATGATAAGCTCTCCTCTCTCTCTCTCTCTCTCTCTCTCTCCTTATCTCTCCTCTCCGCTCTCCCTCTCCTTCCTCGCTCCCTCTCTCTCTCTGTGTCTCTCTCTGCCTCTCTCTCTTTCTCTCTCTCTCTCACTCTCTCTGGTCTCTCGCACTCTCTCTTGCTCTCTTCGCTTAGCCTCTTCTTCCTCTCTTTATCAATCTCGCATCTCTCCGACCACCATCTCTTGTCAACAACCTCTCTCCACAGTTTCCCCGCCGGTCACTTCGCAAGATCAGGTGCTCTCCACTCCCATAGGCTTCTGGTCACTCTGCAACCTTTCCCGCAGCATTGGCGCCATTGGCAGCAGCACGATGATTCCGATTCGGCAGGCTCACGGAGACATACTTGATGCTGTCCCTCAGACAGACGAGGAGAAGGCGCGTTTGCTAGGTAGATCGTGCTTTTCTCTTCCATGCTTGACTCTGTCTAACCTCTGCCCCGATACTCCCCTGGCCACCTGCTTCTCTTTCTGTCGATTTGTCTCTGGCGGTCCTTGCACTTGCGCTGGACTATTGCTCCACTTTGGCTCTTTCTCTCTCTCTTCTGAGATAGTTCGTTCCCGTCTCTCCTTGTCTCCCGCAGTCTTTTTGCACCACATCTTCTGGCTGTGCATCTTTCCTTACGCTCTTTTACTCTCTCTATTTCTCTCGCTGACCTCTTTCTCTGTCTAACCACTGACAGACGAGATCAAGAACCGGGGCAATGCTGCTTTCAAGGCCCGGCGCCTGGAAGAAGCTGACATTCTCTACTCTCGGGCCATAGAGCTGGATCCGGCCATGCATGTAGGACTTCGCTTTTTCTTCTCCCTTCATCCTATCGTTTTCGTCTGCTCTCCTACTCAGGTCTCCCAGCTTTCTCTTCTTCCTCTTCTCTCTTTCCTTTCCTCTCTCTCTCTGTCCCTCTTTCCATCGACCGTTCACTTTCCTCGACCTCTCCCCTCCTGGGCACGTCAAAGCCTCTCCTTATCCCCTCGTCTTGTCTTTATGCCTGTGTCATTTCTTCCTCGCTTTTTTTCCCTTCCTCACTCACCATCCGCCAAACCCGGAACTATCTGCTCTAATGATATAACAGACTGTCCTGGGCAACCGCTCGGTCACTCGCTGCATGATGGGCCAGTTCGAGAAGGCGTTAGAGGATGCTGACTCAGCTCTAGCCGCAAGCCCGTCTTGGGCCAAGGTAAGGATATACGGAGGGACGGGAGAGAAGCGATCGAGCTGCGTAGAGTCATGGATCACCTCTCCTTCTCCTCTAATGCGCTAGGCCGAGCTTGAGAGCTTGTGTGATGCTTCCTTGGCCATTTCATCCCGTTCTACCGTCATTGTCGCTGACGCTCAGGCTATTCTGTCTGTCCAATCTCACGCCAATTGCTTCTATGCCTGTGTCATCATCAGGGACACTTCCGTCGGGGCCAAGCGCTCTCAAAGCTGAAGCGGCACCGGGAGGCCTGTGAGGCGCTGGAAGCAGCGCTGGCGCTGGAGCCCAATGACAAGGCCGTGCAGCAGCTGTTACAGAGTGAGAGAGAGCTCAGCAAAAAGATGAAGGAAGAGGTAAAGACACTGTTCCATCATATTTCAATCTCTTTCGATGTTGGTCTTGATCTATCGGTGTCCCTGCCCGACAGAACCGCTTCTATTCTTTCTTCTTCCCTCTCTCCGCGAGAGCTTTCTTGCTCCGTCCTCTAGGCCTGTGCCACCCAATAGATACTCCCATAGCCTTCCTCTATAGGCAAATATCTTCTGATTCTGCCATCCGACAATCGCCCTGCATCTCTCTCTCTTTCTCTACCTATTTCTACTGATTGGCACCCACAGGCGCCCAGACAAACTTCCAACAAGACCACGCCTCGGCAGCCATCTAGGCCGTCCGCTGTCTCATCCAGCACCAACAGTAAGCCGAAGGAAGAGCAACGTAGCGAGGGAACTAAGATGGAGGTGGATGAAGAAGAAGAGCTCAAGGCGGCCGCCGTCCGCGGCTATAAGAAGCTAGCTGATGGGCGTACGACCACCTACTTCCACAATGAACTTAGCGAAGAGGCGAAGAAGTTAATCGGCGACATTGCGCCGAAGAAAGTGGACCAGGCAGAGCTCTCCAAGGTGGAGGCCAAAGACACGGTAAGCCTTGCAGACTTTATGGGCAAGCAAGAGAAAATCGTTAGGAGCTAGGGAGAGCGCAACAGCTGTCTGTCTTCCATCTTTCTTGTGATCTACTAGCTGTCTTCGCACATCAGGATAGCGGGGATCCGGCCTCTCCTCTGGTCTATGCTCTGGCGCACTGTCACCTCTTCCCTCCTTATATGTCCCTACTAGCCACCCATTCTTCAGATTGCTGTTATTTCTCACTCTGTGCCTTCCGATCTCTTTGTTGTCATCTATTCCGCTGACTTATCGCCTGGCGCACGAGTAGGTGGGATCAGTGTGGAACACAGGCGGTACCTATGAAGAGAAGGACGTTTCAGCGTGGGCAAGAGGGCGAGTGAAGGAGCTGCTTTCTCAGGTTGGCTTCTCCGCAGTAGAAGAATCATTTGAGTCCATTTTGGCTTCTCATTATTGGCCCCCGCACTCTGCAAGCAAGCGCATTTTGCTGCTCTCGTTCGATCTGCTCTTGGCCTCTAAGTCATTGTCTACTTTGTATCTCATGGCTCTTTTCCTTTGCTTCGAAGCTCGCTCTTCGTGCCCTTTCTCATGTCTCTTTGTCCATGGTTTGCCCTTCGGTACCCTCGACAGATAAGAACGGGGACAGTCAAGGTTATGGAGGTGAAGAATGTCACCGGAGACGCCAATATTTCAGTTATTAGGGGAAGGAAGA
>FLMG01000245.1:13047-46584 GCA_900088475.1 Hyphochytrium catenoides | reverse complement strand
GGAGCCTAAGCTTTGGTCTTGAGCTTTTTGGCGCTCCACCATAGCGTTACTTCTCTCTTCTAACAGTGGAGAGAGCGTCATCTCCTCTTTTTGCTTGCAGTTTTGGTTTGTCTTCTAGTTCTACTTCCTTGTTGCGAAGCTGCATCATCTGCAATTGAAGGATAGAACTGGCTTCCTGCCGATAACACGTGAGGCTCATCATGTATTGCGATGAAGTGCAGGCTGGTCCCGCTTCTTGCGGTGGCGTCTTCTCCTGCAACGACAGTGAAAGTTAGATTCCCTGACTGGGGTCTTTCACTTCGCGAGAAGCCACAAGAAGCTGGGCTGGGTTTGTCCCTAGAAAGCGGGCGATGCGGTAAGAGGAAGACAGCCCTGGGGACCTCGCTCACTGGTGAAGGCGGAGCCCAGTAGAGTGGCCGGGGCGTGGTCACACAATGGGAGGTAAACTTTCCAAAAAGAAGAAGGAAAGGGAAAAGGTACTCCCTCCGTCGACCACTTCCTTTAAGTCAAATCCTCGAAGAGGGAGGCGTTCAATGCCGGCACCATACAAAGCCCTCATAGACATCTTAGAAGATGGAGGAGAAGCTGTGGTCCTTGATGAGTTCATTATGATCTCTGACGATGCGGCGTCGGTCTTTGCGGAGTACCTGGCAGCAAACAAGCGAATTCAGTCTATAGAGATTTATGCTAGGATTGGTCTCAAGGGAATCAAAGCCATAACAAAAGGAGTGCGGAAGAATCGCAATCTCACAGCCTTGAGCATATCGGAAAACCGCATAGACGACAAGGGCATGTGGGAGCTTGCCAATGCACTGTCAAATCAGCATACATTGCAAGTGATCTGGCTCGAGCGAATGGACATCAATTCTCAGAATATCGCGCTGCTGGCAGAGGGTTTAGCTGGCAATAATATTCTGACCACGCTGGGTCTCAATAGCAATTCAATAGGCAACTCAGGAGCTCAGGCGTTAGCGCGAATGCTGGGAAGCAACACCGGGATAACGCAACTAGACTTGGGCAGCAATGGCATTGATAGTGATGGGGCAACGGCGATTGCTACGGCACTACGAGTCAACGTGAAGCTTGAGGAGCTGCACCTTATGGAGAACAATCTGGGCAGCGAGGGTGCCATTGCTTTGTTAAGAGCATTGCAATCTAACTCTACGCTGCGGTGTCTAGATCTGGATGGCAACTCCATAGGTCCTGACGTCGGAGCTGCACTAGCAGAAACTCTGAAAAGTAACTCGACCTTAGAACTCTTATTTATGTACGGAAATGCCCTCAGGGATGAGGGCATTGGTCAGCTCTCAGAAGCTCTGAAGACAAACCAAACACTGAAGCATCTGAATGTATGGAGCAATGAAGTCGGCGTCCTTGGAGCTTCTCTTATGGCCGACTGTCTGAAGCTAAATACAGGGCTACTAAAGCTCTTTCTAGGTTACAACGCCTTTGGAGATGAAGGGGGAGAGCTTATTGCTGAAGCGTTGAAGACAAATCGAACCCTCCAGCTGCTCGACCTAACAGGCTGTAGCGTAGGTGACAAGACGGCAGTGAGTATTGCCAAAGCCTTGAAGGTCAATGACGTCATTAGAGAGGTCATCCTGAGGGAGAACTGCATTACCAACGTGGGAGGCGAGGCGCTGCTGGATATGGCAGTGATGAACTTCACAGTACGGAATCTGGGTTTGACAGGCAACTTGATTGATTTGCCTCTTGAAGGCCTTATTAGTCGACACTTGGAGAGGGCCTCAGAGAGCGAAGGTAAGAGGAAGGTTACACGTTATACAGTCTATGTTTCACATTAGCCAGCGCTATAGGTTGACTTGATAGCATTCCCGAGTTCTTTTGCATGGTTACCTGTTACGGTTCATATTCCATTTTTCTAAGGCATTGTCGTCTAGGACAATGGTTTATTTCTAATAGTTGCTCTCTACTCTTCAGCTTCTGCTATCGGTGCAGACGATCGGGTTAGGAGACCTCGGTTCTCGGGTTCAAGTGCGGGTGGAAAGGAGCTCTTAGCTCCTTTTGGAGCGCAACTATGGCGACAGAAGGGTATGCGTGACATTCGTGTCGCCAGGAGCCCAACTGGCGGGAGCGAGAGGGAAGAAAGCACCATTGCTGCGTAAAAGTAGAAGAACCGAGCTATAGTTCATCCCCTGCCAGACATGTATAGATGGAGGTAGTGGTGGGATTGTTCTCGGTTCTAGACGCCTGCATCGGTCCCTCGCAAGGACTGCAGAATGAGACTTACAGTGCGACCTGCGGTGTAGCGTTCTCTAGAGTGAGAGAGCACGCAAAGGGACCAATGTTATGTAGATGTCACGATTGTAGATATAATCTTTTAAAGTGCAGTTGATTTATAGACTCAACCCGCGACGGGCTACTCTTCATCTGGAAGTGAGATTATCACTGCTCACGTAGCGACTAAGAGGCCCTCTAAATGTGTGCAGGTGTTTGCAGGCCAAGCATATCAAAATGAGCTGCCTAAAGGATGCTCACCTTAGTCAAAATCGATATCTACCCTAGCCTTCGAGTTCTTTATATGAAGGCGCGTCACTCTTCTTCGGCCGCCTTCGACTGTTGGGCGGCGGACTGTAATCCCAGCTTCTTAGCACTGCTCAACCAGGCCTCGACGATCGTCTCACCAAATAGTACAAAGTCAATCAGCCTAAGTGAGACTTGCGGGCTGGCGTCGACTGCGTCCTTGATGGCCTTCAACGCCACTTCGGAAGCCTCAGCTAAGGGATATCCGTATACACCGCAGCTAACCGCAGGAAATGCAATGGACTTCAGACCTTTAGCTTCCGCCAACTTAAGGCAAGATCTATACGCTGATGCAAGAAGTGGGGCAGATCTCTGCGAAAGATGGCTTAATGAGGCTTCCTCGTCGTATGAATGGTCCGAAGACTTGCGTCACTTACCTCGTGGCTAGTGTACCGTGGTCCGACAGTGTGAATGACGTACCTAGCTGGCAGCCTGAACCCCGGCGTCAGTCGGGCTTGTCCTGTTGGGCACCGAGCCCCTTTATCATCCGCGGGATATTGGGCGCATGCTTCACGCAGGTCTGGGCCGGCGGCCCTATGGATGGCTCCGTCCACTCCGCCTCCTGAGAGGGACCTACCTTAGCTAGGGTCATGTGGACAAAACGCGCAATACTCACCGCCGAGCATTCGCTCATTTGCTGCATTTACGATGGCATCTCCCTGCCACCGTGTAATGTCTCCCTGAGATATTCTGATGGTTACCGGACCATGAATGAAGTCCAACGGCGTTCTAAGCGTAGTCTGGCCCCTAGCGTGAGTCATTCTCTGCAGCAATCTAGGCGTGGCTCTCATAGACAAGAGATATGAGACTCCCCGGCAGTGGTTAGGGCCTTCGGGTCAGCTGGGCTTGTTTTACACTGTCACCGCGAAAGAAGATAAAGGGGCAGGAAAGCGAGAGACAGAGGGAAGGAGGGCTTCTGAGCTAGACTATGAGAGCTAGACGAGACATCCCGTATCGAAAGGGAACAAGGGTAAAGCAGCGGTGTTACACAGCCGATCGGATCGGTGTGTATGAGGCTAAGACGAAGCGCAGCAATCCAAAGCCCGTGCAGCCGCAATCCAAAGACGAAGCGCTGCGCAAGCTATGGCTCTTTCATTCTGTTAACATTGCGCACGAAGGCATGTACCGAGGACGAAGGAGAATGAAGTCTCCAGGTGACGAACAGGGAGGAGAAGCAGCGGCAGAAGTGACACGCCGATAAGAATCTGTACAGAACAGTCACCACCCACCCCTTAGTGAAGTGAGGGTTATTGTAGCGCCCATCCACCTTGAAAGTGCTCTATAGATCTGGTGGTTGAGTTGATGTTGATGTCCAAGATCTGGCAGCGGAGGATTGGCAGCCTGCTGCGGAGCAGAAGGGACTCGAGGAATTAAGAGGTGGCAGATGTTTACTCAGCTGGTCTTCTTACTAGGAATTACTGCTTGGTGGATTCTGCAGAGCGCAAGTGAACAGGCAAGTTTATACCTCTGTTTGACGGTAGAAGGCTTAGGTTGAGCGACGCTTATCAATCAGGTGGAGGATGGAATACTCATGCCCCATCATTGGTGCACCTCCCTACGTCCGCTATCTTAGTTCGCAGCCTGATACCTCGAGATCATGGTCGTGTCGGAGGAAATATCGACAGCGCCCATATCATGGACATCTCAACTTTTTAAGGAGTGGTTAGTGCGCTCTTCAGCTCTTTAGCAGCGGCACTACCGCCATTTCATATTGTTTGTTCAGGGCCGACCTTTCTCTCACAAAGTTTGAAGCTGGAAAAATCAACTGCCCCATCTATTATAGTTGGTGCTGTCGGATAGTTCTATCATATGGATGTATTTTACTAAGCCGTATACGACTATTGTCTTCAGATGCTAGGATGTCAGATAGTTGAAGCCAAAAGAGGGAGTTCTCTGGCCTGTACTTTATAGTGTCACATGGAACGGAAAGGCAGTCAGGCTAGGCTCCTTTTGCTAAAGCGTCATTACTAATATGCTCCCGGTGCTGATTATCTCTCTTGTCTCTTTTCAAAGCCGGGGGTGGGAGTGCCTACGCCAATCAAACGGAACAACCACTGAGTAAGAGGAGGAAATCGGCAAGCCACGCATATGTCAACCCTATGGTACGTACCTTCCTTCTAAAGCCGGCCCTCAAGCCGTGAGGTTGTCCATGCTCATCGTGGGTCAGAGACTCAGGCATTGGTCCTTCTTTCTCTTCCTCGCCCATTGATTTGGGATCAAGCAGAAGCCGCCGAGAGGAAGGAACTTTGGAGACTCGCTTATCTAACTTTTCGCCAAAGAACTTGCTGGATTGACGACCTCTTTCTCGCCAAAACCTCATCCTGTCCTTTGCAGTTCCGTCGGGAGGTTGGACACCCCGATTGCTCACGGAGGAAGGGCTGTCAAAGCTCCGCCCCTTCTTCAGTAGGTCTTTGGCTGATGGTGTGCTTACAAGCCTATGCAGGCCGGAAAAGTGTGAGGCTGGAGCCCCCGACGCCCTTTCAGACTCCGTCTTGGAGCGACTTTCCCTGTCCATCTCAAGCTAAAGTGTACTACAAGATCAAAGCAAACAAAATCCATGTCAGCGTCGTGTTGCCTCATGGGGTGCCCGTTCGAACAGCCGCAACCGGGTAAAACGACTTAGATCTAGCATGCCAAGCAACAGTCACTACCTGGAAAACGAACCTCTAATATTCACTTCAAGTGGCCGTCACGACCTACGGGACAGGGCTTCTTGTTCGCTTGTCCTTGTTAGAAGACGTAGATGGCTAGTTTCATCGAAGGATAAGGGGTAGGCCTTGGAACTTACTCTATTTTGCACTCTGTTCGAGCCAGCGACGATAGAAGTGGTCTTAGTAAGAGATGTAAGAAAGTTCGATCATTGACTCTGATGGGCTGCCAATAAAATATGCCGCAAGAACAGAAGAATGGACATTGGTGCCCACCAACAGCTGCGCATCAGCAGCAGAGAACCAACGTTCGCAGGTTGTGAGTGCAGAAGAATTTCTGACCTTCACAAGAAGGCGGGCGAGGGAGACAAGAGACGGAACATGGTTCGGAGGTTCTTTCCTTTGTGAGGGAAAAGGTGGTGTGCGTTGTGCGCGTTACTGTACAACGGATGCACTGGCTTCCAGCTGTTGTCGCATTGATGTGATGGGTCACACTAGTCTGTCAAAGGAACCCCGTAAGGCACCGAAAATCTGACTAACTAAATGTCAGACAGGTGTTGATGATAGCAATCTAGGGAGAAAAATCAGCCTCAATTGGTTGTTTTTCATTGCTGATAACTGTGTGCTTTGTCCTGAGATTAGCTTGACGGAAACTCCAGGTGCAACTATGCCGTGACAATATCAGTCAAACATTGAGTAGCGTTTTTAGCGGTGTTATATGATAAGGTGAGCGCTTCATATCGTCGCATTTTGCGCCTGCTCAGGGACCCCCGTGTTGCATCATGATTGGGCTCACCATCTGCAGACAACACAGCAAGACAGGCAGACTGATGGAGGTTGACTCGATTGGAACTTGGAACTCCTTGTCACTCATCAAGAGCTTTCAAGATAACTTTCAGCAGTCACCTTCAGTGCTGCTGCGCTGGCCCGGGCAGGAGATCGAAAGCATCTGTGTTGCGGCCCAAGAGGCATTGCTATCCACTCTGCTTTCCCAAAGATCGGTGAACTGTGGACCGGAGACCGCTGGCCTGAGTTATAAGGTTCTATCTCTTTAACCCGTGACTTTGCGGGTGCTGGAACAGAGCCCACAGTCCACTACAATTCCCAAAGGAGCCACTGCATTCTATAGAATGGACGTGGAGCAGTTATATCCTCTAGTTCTGGAGCTGACAAGCTCCGACCACCGAGAAACGGCTTTGCTCGAGCTGAGTAAGAAGCGTGAAGGCTTTCCAGACTTGGCCCCTATCTTATGGCACTCTGTGGGCACGGTATCTGCTCTTCTTCAGGTTAGACGCCTACAGCGTGCCATCCATCTGCGTGTATAGTGACACTTCTTCCTCGAGTACAGGAGATAGTCTCGATATACCCTCTCCTATCCCCGCCAGCACTGACCGCCCATGCGTCCAACCGTGTGTGCAATGCACTAGCTTTGCTCCAATGTGTGGCCTCGCACCCTGAGACGAGGACTCTTTTTCTTAATGGTAGGATTGTCTTTTGATCTACGAAAGCTGCGTCTTACGTTGTTACGCATTCAGCGCATATTCCGTTATATCTTTATCCGTTCCTGAATACCGTTAGCAAGAATAGACCCTTCGAGTATCTGAGGCTGACGTCTTTGGGTGTGATTGGGGCCCTTGTAAAGGTAAATGTGCCTACCGCCACTGATGCGATAATCGCTACTAACAAGCTTTCAGATGGATGACTCTGAGGTGATAAACTTTCTGCTACAAACGGAGATTATCCCTTTATGCCTGCGGATAATGGAAACCGGCAGTGAACTCTCAAAGACGGTACTTCATTGACACTGTCGGCAAGTGCTTCCGTGGCTTATACATTCCGTTGCGTTTATACATTCCGTTGCATGCGCTTAGGTGGCAACCTTCATAGTACAGAAAATGTTGCTAGATGAGATGGGCCTTCACTACATTTGCGCCACCGCTGAGCGCTTCTATGCGGTAGGTTAAGCAAAAGATGATGAGCATTGCTGTCCTATTGCTATAATCGTTGTGCGAATTCGTTGTGTCGTTATCCAGGTTAGTACAGTCCTCAGTAATATGGTCTCGGTGCTGGTGGAGTTTCCGTCAACAAGACTGCTGAAGCACATAGTTAGATGCTATCTTCGGCTGTCAGACAATCTTAGGTGCGTTGCTGAATGTCTGTTTGCTTTTGACTATATCTGACTACCTACTGCGAACAGGGCACGCGAGGCCCTCCGCCAATGCTTGCCTGATGCACTTCGGGACAACACATTCCATGCCGCCTTAAAGGATGATCCAGCCACGAAGCGCTGGTTAGCCCAGCTTGTCGCAAATATTAGTGAGAGTCCATCGACAGTGTCATAGGTAGTCTGGGAAGTTGAACCTCGTTTAGGGCAGCACGGCATTTTGTGTAAGTATATAAGTATCAACATTGTATACAATAGCCGTGCTTCATTAGACTTCATGGCTAAGAGTATAAATACCAATGACTGTGCTATCGTTCCCATGGCGGGACGTGAAGTACATTCCCTTGTCAGGGGTAATGGGCACTGCTCCTTTATGCTTTCTCTAGGCTCTGGCTAATTCTGAACCACCCGTCAGGGGGTCCGGCGGAGCATTGCCATGGCAGGGGGGTTATGAAAAGGGCTTGAACAACCTTTCTTATTGTGGCAACATCGCTCACAGCATGAGTCAACATCGCTCACAGCATGGGTCATATTTGACCTAGACGACAACATGGCTGCCTTTATTGAGCTTTCGATTTAGTGTTGTCAGACGCATCGTGGACGGAGCCAAGATGAGTGAAGCTTTTTTCTTCTTGGTATAGTATAAGGTATGATGAATTTCACAAACGCACGCCATCGACGACACGGATAAACAGCTTACCAAGAACCAAAAAGCAATGACATTATCGGACGTAGCGGTCGCATAATTTCCCTTATCAGAGCTCACTGAATAGTAAAGGGAAAAGAAGTGGTGGTCTTGAAGAGCCCAACGGCAATTCATCTGGTCTATTAGAGCGATAAAGGCCGCTTGGAACGTACCACTTCTATCAAAGTAGAAGTCAGAAAGTGCGTCGGCTCACTTTGCGCCCATCATCATCATCGAAAATCATCATTTTCTTCTTCCCACTTAATGTCTTCGGCGCACAGACCTCCTCCTGGACCAGCCGTTAGCGGTACACTAGGCAATGAAAGCATGAGGTCCAGCGGGCCCTTAAGCCCCTTGTGTTATGTGGAGGTAGTAAAACAACGAAGAGAAGAGAGGCGCCACAGACAGATAGGGGAAGGACAGACTCGGAGAGATGCTGGAAACAAAGAGTTCGTGTCACCCACCTCCTCACAGCTCTCCAGTTACTTGAGGGCGTGAGGACCGCGGTCTCTCTCCTCCTTCGCATGTGTCCGTCCCTCTCTCTTTGGAAGCCAGGGCTGCCAACTGAACCTGTCCTTGTCGCCAGCGTAGTTGCTATGTCACAGGATCGGCCCGGATCGAAGCGGCCTCGTCGAGCTTCGGATCTCTACCGCGGCCCGTTCAGTCAGCGGCGGATTGAGCAGCCCTACCTAAAAACTCTGTTCCTTTGCCCAAGCTGGCAGGCTAGTGACCCTGTAAGTCGGTTTAGACAGTCCGGCGAACTTTGGCCAGGTGAACTTACCCGTCCCCCTGGTCTTTCGCAGGGTGATGAGGACGCATTAGGTGTAGACCTCCAGGATCTGTGGAATCAGCATGCACGGCGGCAGGAGGTCTCGAAGCTAGTCTGGGATCCCTCGTATGCCAACTATCAATGCCAGGCATATCCACCAGGTACGTGAGGTCCAGGGTTTTTGCTGCCTGATGATGTTCCCTAATGTGGTTGCGGTGTTTTAGAGCTGGAGCTCTGGCGGCGGGAATGCCTAAGAGCTGCAGAGATCCAGTCTGGAGCGTTGCAGGATCCATTAGATTTTGTATCATCAATCTATGAGCCTACAAGAGAAGCCACAGAGATATTTTTATCCTCAGACGAAGAGGATGGGAAAGGACGATCTTCACAAGGAGCCAAAGAACCAGCTCAAGCTCCCGACCTCCCAGCCTGGCCAAAGCGGCATTTGTGGCCGCCCGCCACCATTCGAGCGAAGAGTTCACACAATGCATCCAGAATTAGAAACAGAATAGCAGGAATATCAGCCAAAGCAGCAGCAGTCACCGCAAAGAGTACGTTAGAGAGGGCTTCGGAAACCTCCGCACTTCTGGGAAAAGATGATGGAAACTCGTTCATCGCAGATAAGAAGATCCATCCCGTCAGCTCACCTGTTGCAGAAGAGAACAATACTACCAGCGTGGTCGCCGTCAAGGCTAAGAAAGGGGAGGGCCGCCGAAAGAGTTTCGCTAGTGCAACTCCGCCGAGAAGCACCGCCGCTAGAATAGCGCTAACCCCACAAATGCACAGATCACCTTCAGTCCCCGGAGTCGATCCTGTCACATAACGACGGGCAAAGTGGTATTAAGTAAGGGCTATGAAGGGGTAGCATCCGCACGCCTCTATTAGCAAATTTGTAGATAACAGGCGACATCACTGTCTCCTAATGCTAATGCGATTGACAGTGCTGTCTCGCCATCCACATCAGTTGCGGCCACATCGAGACCTGCTTGCACAAGGTATTGCACAATAGCTAAACTGCTGCAGCCGAAGATCGCCGTCTGTTCGCAGTCATTTTTGACATTCACGTCTAGCCCAGCATTCACCAGTAGCTTGACAACCTCCAGATGTCCATGCATAGCTGCTAAGTGCAGACAAGAATCTCCAGTACCGTCTTGGTGGGAGCCGATATCAGCTTGACCTACTTCAATAAGCATACGTGCGATATCCACGTAACCTTGTAGACAGGCGATCATGAGTGGCGTACATCCCTCACCGTCTTCACTGTTTTGCTCATTCTGAAGTGTAGTCGCCGATGCCCTTGACTTGATCCTTGTCTCAATGGTGGTAAGCTTTTGTGGACTGCTCGTTAGAAGAGTTTGCACTATGTTCGGGCGACAGAGCTCGACGGCCATTGTTAGTGCTGTTCTGCCGCTCTGATCGACTATATTGGGGTTTGCGCCAAGCTGGAGAAGGTCCCTCACCATGTCTAACAGGTCGCAGTTTACAGCCTGCATCAATAGCGACCAGCCCAAGTAGTCTTTCATATCCACCCCATCCTTCGGGGTTTTAGCCAAAAGCAACAGAGATAGGCGATGGAAGCCAGTCTTGAGCCGATTGAAGTCTTCCACATCCTCTTCACTATCCTGTTTATCCTCTAATGCCTTACGAGTTTGCCATTGATGCATCGCTCGCATGACATCGGCCACCAAATCCCTAGCCAGCTCAGGATCTAAGTCATCGTAAATCAGTTTTCTTGTTCTAGGTAGCGCCACGGAGCTTGCAGGTTCCACTTCATCGCCAATGTCCCGAACAGACATCTCTTCAAAGTGGAACTCCGCAGCAAGAGACAGGAGCTCATCCATGGAGTTATTCCGCATGGCGATAATAAGCTTCTGCTGAGCGGCGAGCGACTCCGCGTCTTCGCAACCTTGAGCCTCAGGCATCATAAGCTCAGAGAATAGCTCTTCACCGGCAGCCATACTTGCTGAGTCGAAGGCACCTGCGGACAAAACTGTCAATGAACCCTTGTTGGCGTAGGCAGAGCGTAGCGACTATACCTGTCTTCCGAGACTGCCGCTTCTTCCCTCTGTCACGCTTCTTCCTTCCCATATTATGAGCCACCTATCTGGCAGGTTTCATGCTTTGCCTGCGAATCGTTGACGGAGCGATGATGGGACATCCAAGTCGTAGTTTGACGAGAAGAGAAGAGTGATGAAGGAGCTGATGAAGGTGGATAATGAAGTTCTAGAAGGCCCAATCGCAGCTGCAGCAGCAATGCCTTGAAGACAAGCACCAGCAGACAAGCACCAGCTGCACCCCAATCTCTCTTTCCTCCTCCCCCAACCAAGGTCTGCCCAAACCAACACACTGCAACCCATCAGGAGCGGATGTCCGCTAACGACCAATACGACGGCAGTCTTACGAGGTTCTGGTTCTGACCTCACGAGACTTCAACTTCTTGAGATCTCTGGAAGGGGCTCCAGACCTCCAGACGTCAATCTTCACGCACCAGCCTGCAGAGTCTGAAGAGATCTTCTATCCTCTGCGATATTAGACATGCTTGAGAGACTCTTCTTCTGATAATCTATTGGCTCAACATTATTAGCAGATAGCAGAAAACGACGCAGCAGCAGCTTCACCAAGACTAACCCTCCTCGCTGTCTGGTGCAGAGCCCAGCAGTACTGCTACTTCCCGTGCTACAGCTTTTTCTTCCGCGAGAGAGCCAATAATGCTGCAGAATCAACGCCACTGGATAGTCCCGATGCCCCAAAACAGACACCTGCACGGCATCTTGGGAGACTGGAGCCTCGACACTCGTCCTTCAGGAGCTGTGGGAGGCGCTTGATGCAGAGAGGGGTGATAGGCCCAAAAACCTTACCCTCTGAGTCCTTTGCTAGTCCCGCAAGTCCGATCACACCAGGTCATCCAGCAATGACTCGTTTGAGGATAAGTTAGAAGCTTCGACAGAGGAGCTGAAGCTTCCTAAGAAGGAATTTCAGGTTAAGTGAGACGAAGGATACCTGGTCGGGGCATACATCCTCCAGCAAAGAACATCTGAAGGTCAATTATAGGCTCTCAACCACCGTCCCTTACCAGCCACCACTTATTTTTTCTTATCCTCATGCGACCGGCGGATGGTACCGATCCGTACTAGGGCTGCTGCAGTTGCTGCGGTAGGCTCTAGATCAAGTTGCTTTAAGCCATTCTGGCACCATGATGTCGTGGCTTGCATGACTTGAGAACTCTGGACACAATTTCGTAGGCTCTGTTGAAGACTATTTAGCGCCAAGTGGAGGCGAAGTTGATGTGCTCAATGCTTAATAGGGGTTAACGCAATGGGGTATATGTTCGCCCCTCAGCCCTGCTATGAGATTCTGTACAGCGATGTCAGCCATTTTTTGACGTGTTCGAAAGGTTGCCGAGCCGATGTGTGGCAGGATCACGCAATTTTCTAGCTGAAAGAGTTTGTGGGATGGTGGGAGAGGCTCAGGATCAGTAACATCGAGACCGGCGCCGCAGATCTTCCTGGTTGTTAACGCCTCATACAGCGCCTCCTACGGAGTGAATGTCAGGTACTTATCTGAAACTCTCTGGTGCGTCCCGTCCGTAATGTGCTTACCTGGTCTACCACTTCTCCTCGACTAGTATTAATCAAGATAGCGGAACGCTTCATCGTCTCCAAAAAGTCTTTGTTGACCAGGCGCCGTGTGGCCTCAGTCAGAGGTGTATGTACACTGACAATATCGCTTGTTCTTAATAGTTCCTCCAAAGGTAGATACTGAGCGTCTAGGAGAGCTTCAGCCTTTCGACGGGAATGTTACGCGTCAAATCGTTGGCACTCATCGAGGGTCGGGAGTACAATTACCTCTCGCTTGGGTCTTGGGCCAGAATAGATTATCCGGCAACCGAAGCCATTCTTCATCATCTTTGCAAATTCTGTGCCTATTCTGCCAAGGCCAACAACTCCCACCGTTGTCTCTGATATGTCGGTCCCGCAGAACCTGCAAAGAGGGAAGGGCGTCACCACCTTAGCAGAGTTATGGTACATAATCCTATCCAGACTGCCTTGATAAGGTCCCGACCCTTACTGGAAAGGTTGCCAGACATTCCAATCTCCATTCTTCGCTGCATTGATGCAGGGCATAATGGCCCTACTCACTGTGAACGCGAGGGCTACCGCAGTCTCTGCTGTCGTCTTGTCCAGCACGCCTACAAGAATGAAGGTAAAGATTTTCATCATCGCCTTCATACTAACGCCGGGAAGTCAATAAAGTTGTAACGCTACCTGGTGTGTAGCCCACTCGAACACCATGCCTAGAACACGCCTCCACGTCAATATGATTGTATCCGACGGACATCGTAGAAACCTGAATGTCAATGCTTCAATGTCAGCGGGACGTAGAGGGTAGGGTCAGGCCCAGGTGAAACAGATGATGCATACTATCTTGAGTTGAGATCCGGCTCTTGCTAAAACAACTTCATCTATCCGGTCGGTAAGGAGGCAGAATATACCATCACAGCCTTCCACAGAAGTCAGCAAGTCTGTAGCAGAGAATTTGCTTGTCAGAATAGGGCTATCTTTCCCCAGCTGATAGGATCAATCCTTTACCTGTCCGTGACATGACCTTGCTTCCATCCTCTTGGGGATGAAGCGTCTGCGCTTCAGGGAACTGGCTATTTATGCGCTCTGGAGATGTGGTGAGAGTGTTACTACCACTGAAGTACCAAGAAGCAGATCTTGAAACTATCTTCGAGAACGCTTACCTATGATGCTTGGGATCCTTCGAGTTACCAAGAGCTTCCTTACTTGGGAACCAGCCATCTTGACCTTGACAATAGCTTAAATGAGCAATCAGGAGTGCACGCTTCACGAATCTGCCCTGCTGTCTTCTTGCTAAGAACGTAGCAGTTGCGATGAGAAGGAAGATCATTGTGCTTTGAAAAACCGATGTTTGCATCCGATCAGAACGGCTTATGGATAGGATCTATATAAGTACCGTAGATAAAGGTCTTCCTAACAGGTTAAATGTGTACCTTGAAGAGGCTTGTTGTACTTAGATAAGTAACCTTCAAGAAGGGTGAAACATCATCAACGCTTGAAAGATCATAGATAGAGAGGAGAAAAGCTGCCAAACCAAGCCCCAGAAAGCTTGCCCGTTCTTCCTCTGCTGTATCTGTCTGCAGACATCATCCTTCTTTTTTCCCCTTGTGATACACCTAACCCCTGAGAAGTGCTACCTTAAACGCTTCTGCTAAATGATAGGTCACGTCGTCTGTCCTTCGACTTTCATCTACCCCTGGTCTATATGATAAAAAGAGGTAATGACCTCCTTCGGAAATCCTGCAGTGTGAACGTATATCATGCTTTCATTGTTTACTATCGGAAGGAGACAATGAAAAACATTACATTTTCCAGCTGCACAAGGCACCCTAACACACCTCTCCCATAGTAGACGTGCAGTATGCCTGTGGTGGACGCTGACTTTCGTAGTGGTGAGGCCAAGTCTGCCAGATAGCGACGGACGTGGCCCAGTTGTGCAACGCTAGAGCGAAGGAGGCCCAAAGAAAGGCATTGTCTTGCGTGACGCCTCATCTAGTGAGTGGTAAACAGGGTTCTTGTATGAAGGCAACAAGACCACGCTATCCACTTTTTCCCTTCCTTCTGTTGCAGTTCCGGTTCCTAATCCCGTTTAGCATCAAGCACACGAAAATAGTTACCCTTTGTCTGCTTGGCTTCTCGTGGAAGGACTGGCAGTAACCAAATATACCACTCTCCTAGACCTCCAAATACCTGTGAGGGTAGGGTCATGCTAAATGGTAAGTACCGTGGTAAATGGCCCCAGCACGTGAAGCACCAACTTCATAGCATGCACCCACCTCCGCCATGTTGGCTAAGAATCCGAGGCTCCAGATGTGAATATAATCTCCCGAAGTTCGCTTCTCACAATGTTCTATGGTCGTATAATTACGAGCAATGAGGTAGAGGTGCATAACAAGAAAGCCCCCGAGCACAAAGGTGAGGACAGCAGCCACCAGAAAGACCATGCAGATCTGAGAAGCAGGGTCCGTGAATCCGTGCCAGTCCAGCAGCATACGTGTGATTGCCGCATGGAAGCTATGGTTGTACAGAAAGACTGAAACATATCCGCAGCTAACCACTGCCCAGAAGAGGAAGAGGATAAAGAACTTATAGTTCCAGAAGCCAATGCATCTACATAGGGTAGGCGGACAAGCGTCTTCTAAGTACACTGTGAGGAACCACGGTGAAGAGTATAGACTTACTTGTTGATAAAATTGCAGTGATGATCCATCTTCAAGACACACATGTTGCATACTGAGCAATGATGAGCACGATCGGGCTTGTACTGGTTGCACTTACGGCAGAAACGTCTATCTCCGTTCCATTTGGTCTCTTTTACCTTCTCGGGAGCAAGTGGTATTTCAGACATTTCCTTTCTATCCTTTGCAGGCTTGATGAATATTCTTTGCTCGGTGAGGCACCGTAAGAGAGAGATCCAAAGCAATCCCACACATAGGTTAAAGATGGCAGCATCTGAGTAGAGTTGAGACGTTCCCGTTGCCATAGGGAACAAGGCATAAATAGTAAAAACAGAGTATATCCAAACAATTAGTGCTATGACCAGAACGAGAGGAACGACTCCGCTGCCATTTGGGCAGACTCGAAAAAGGGGAGCACAGCATTTGCACAAATCGCAGCAGCACTCCTCATCGTCGCAGCACATCGCTTCGCACTTCTTCCCAACCCGACGCCCGACCACCAATAAGGCCAAGAACACCACGCCGACCCTCTTTGTTATCTATTGCCAGATGGAAGCGCACTGACACTGCCAGACTGACAATAAACCTATGTGAACAGAGATTGCCACCTCCCAATGCCTCTAAGAAGCTCAAACGTCGTGATTATGGTGGGGTAAGTGGCAGACCTGACAGCTCACAGATCATGAAGATGGTTTGATGGATTGTTGCGGTACACAGCGGGCGTAAGGAAGCAAGCTGAACTGCGTAGAACTTGTACAAGTACTGTCAAGTTTGTACAGTAAAGCACATCTGCTTTGATTCCAGAAAGTTGGCCACACACATTGGTAATCCATACACTATATTAGGAATGTCTGTCGTTGACTCACTGACCCACATATTCAAGTCCGCAGTCCATACCGCCATACAAACCGCAAGTTCTGACTCTTCAAGACGGGCGTAGGACTTGAGGTTTAGTTCCCTCTTCCAGTTGCAGAATAAGTAGTGTGCGTCGTCGTACACCACAATGCTGCTGAACATCCGTTGTACGCTTGATACACAAGGCAACTCTTCGAAAAGAGACGAAAAAGACGGAGACCATGACTCGACGGCCAAAGGAAAGGAAGAAGAAGAACAAGACAGGCATGCGGCGGCGGAGGAGAGACGCAGCTGTTCAAGAGTAGAGATCACAGGCACAAGTAAGAGGATGGTACGGAGATGCGGACACTGGCATTGTGATGGGAGACTGAGCATGCGGGAGCCTGGCCACTCCTCCCTCTCCCTCTCTCGTATGTCGTAGTGACTCCCAATGGTATACGGGCTTAGCTTGCTTACTCCCTATTGATAGCCCAGTCAATAGTGATTCGTAAATTATCATAAAGTGTTCAGAGTAATCATTACTATGTTGATTTGACGACTGCCGCCTCTTGTGGTGCGTGCTTGACGAGTGTGCTCAGATCTACACGACTAGCACAGACGGCAAGTGTGTTCCGCGAGATAGCTTCTTACTTGAAGACCCATGGAGCCTGGGCGAGGAAATGGTGCATATGGTAGTCATGGACATGGCCCATGGCCCAGTGCTCCTAGTGGACCTATTGGTCAACCCGAGCCTCACTGGCAGCCGCAACATTACAATGAGCTTTCAACCCACCCTCAGGTATAACTTTTTTTTCTTGGAAGCCGCGCCCCTGCTTCCTTATGGGAGACTTCGTCTGGCTCCTTCAGCTAACACTTGCACTTCCCAGAACCGTCATGGAGGTCAGACTGCGCGTCCAACACAACCCGTCAGCGGACCTTCACGACGAGGTCCCTCGAGCACGCGGACTATGGCCCAAGTAACTGCCCCAGACTCTCTCGACGAGGTATTCCGGCTAGTTAAGATCGGAGTGGAGGCGGAAAAAGGAGGACACTACAAGGGAGCCATGAAGAGGTAACCTAGTTTGTTGCCAAAGTTGGCGACTTAAAGACTAAATCTTTGTGTATCTCAGCTATCTTTCCGCTGGCGAGATGCTGATGCGTATCGAGGGAAACGAGCCGAACCTTACAATTCGTGACCAGTTGGAACCCAAGGCTCTGGAGATCCTGGATTGGTGCGATCAACTGGCAGACTGGTACGAGAACGGGATGTTGGGGCCATGTCCACCGAAGAAGGGCAGGACGGTAGCTGCATTTGTCGCAGATCATCTAGGGCCCGATCTCTGTTCCCCAGTAGCGCCATCTGCGTCTGAAGAGTTCACTTGCATGACATATACGGCAGTCACCACGCAACGGTTAGTACCCCGTCCTCCTTCCTCACCCCTTATACAGTTACCTAATTGTGAAGCATATCTGCTTAGTCCGAAGGACTTCATAAGTGATGGCTACGCATTGCGCTGTCTTCAGTATGGCCGCCGCCCCAAGCTGATGGTCGTGATCACCATGTATAATGAAGATGAGAAGGAGCTCGAGATGACGCTTCGCAAAGTCGCGAATAATATTCACTTCATCCGGAACAAAAAACTTCCAGGATTTGAAGGTGACAGAGCCTGGCAGCAGATTTTAGTGGTCATAGTTTCGGACGGGAGAGTACAGGCTAACCCAGGGACGCTTTCCTTCCTTCGCAACATTGGTGAGTGCGTTAATTTAGTCTGTCGCACCTTGTAAATTTTGAGTGCGTTAATTTAGTCTGTCGCACCTTGTAACCTTTTTACTTCAGTGGAAGAGAGCCCCAAGATGTCTTCGACTGCTGTGTGTGACCTTACATCCTAGTGCCACATGTCAATCCCGATTGATAATGTCTTCTGCAGGTCTTTTTGACGAGGATGTTATGCTTATCACCTCTTCTGGCCTGGATGTGCAACTGCACATGTTTCAGTACTCTCCAACACTGATCAAACACCGCCTTGTCAGAAGTGGAGGCAAGGTTCAGTTGTTGCGAAAGGATGGGGACAGTCCCCATCCACCAATGCAAATCGTATTTGCACTCAAGGAGCATAACGCCGGCAAGCTCAACAGCCATCAATGGTTCTTTGATGCTTTTGCAGAACAAGTTAGTCCGGAGTTTACCATCCTGCTTGACGTCGGAACCCTTCCAACCAAGTCCGCCATCTACAAGCTGCTGGCAGCAATGGAGGTGGATGATAATATTGGCGGTTGTTGTGGTGAGATTGCTGTCGACACCCCATTGCCTCTTCTTTGCAATTGGGTTGTGGCAGCGCAGCACTTTGAATATAAAGTATCCAACATACTTGACAAGGTAATTCCTGTTAGTTCTCTATGGCCCTGTTCTTCCTCCCGCCTGTCATCCCATCTCCGCTCCTTCGGTCCACTATCAACTCTACCGCACTCAGATATATTGCCGTGCATTTATTGTTACTTCCTGCTCACTCTCTAAGCGTTATCTGGGCCTTAACGGACTATCTGTGCGTGCATACTTAACAACACAGGCCACGGAAAGCGTCTTCGGGTACATTAGTGTTCTTCCAGGAGCGTTTTCGGCTTATCGGTACAGCGCTATCCAAGGTCCTCCACTAGAGGCTTACTTCAAACAACTCTCTACCCCTCAGAAGGAACTGGGGCCCTTCAATGGTAACATGTACCTAGCGGAAGATCGCATTCTGTGCTTCGAGATTGTGGCTCGGGAGAAATGTGAGTGGAAGCTGCAGTACATCAAGAACGCAATTGCAAGAACGGACACCCCGCGCTCGTTGGTTGACTTACTGGGACAGAGGCGGCGCTGGTTGAACGGCTCTTTCTTTGCGCTGCTCTACACTGTCAAAAACTGGGGCAGGATTCGA
The DNA here is from genome assembly GCA_900088475.1 of Hyphochytrium catenoides. Classification (NCBI taxonomy): domain Eukaryota; class Hyphochytriomycetes; order Hyphochytriales; family Hyphochytriaceae; genus Hyphochytrium; species Hyphochytrium catenoides. The sequence goes on along the minus strand of FLMG01000245.1, from coordinate 27,766 downwards.
AATCAAAGTCGTCATTCTTGCCTGCGGCAGATGGGATTCATGTTCCAGTACTGCTCGATGCTACTTCAGGTCTTTATCAGCTGGACGCTGGTGGCCAACTTCTATCTGGTTATCTATGCGCTCCTCATAGACGGCATCCGAGCGAATAGATGGGGTTTCATGGACACCTCTGGAGCTCCTGACTGGGTTCTCGACTTGATCGAATGGGTGTATGAGCTCCTTTGGGCTCTCTTCATTGGTCTGCAGTTCGTGGTGGCACTAGGAAACAAGCGGCAACATGTCGCAGACTACTACTTCGCATCTGCCATATTCTTTGCAATTTTCTCTATGCTGGCTTTCCTAGTGGCACTCATTCAGGCCTCATACCGAACACTAGACCTTTTCTCAATAATCGTGGCTTTGTTGGTCATTGGCGTGTTTTTTATAGCTGGTGCTATCCACGGAGAAATCCATCATATAGTTCTCTCATGCGTACAGGTAAGATAATCTTCAACAGCAGATAGCAGTCTGAGCCAACAGTTAAAGGGGATGCGTTATCGCTACAACTTCTTCTAACCCGCTCAACTGCCCTTCAGCCCTCGTTGTCTCGGTGCATGGTATCTTTCTAGAAAACTCTAGAGACACCGTGATGCTATTCTAGTGGTACTGACACTTATCTCTATCATCTAGTACTTTGCCCTGCTCCCGACGATGTCTATCGTTTTCTCTGTTTACTCCTTTTGCAACCTCCACGATCTCTCTTGGGGTACCAAAGGACTGGATAGTGCCAACCACGGAACATCTCCCCAGGACAGGTAAGATTGGCTCTAAGGCTCTGGTCCCACCACATGATAGTTTCTAAGTGCTTTGCGTGGCGGACAGTGGAAGCCAAAGCTATGAGGACATAAAAGCGAAGGCGAAGGCAGAGGAGGAGAGGAAGAAGCTTCTGGCCAAGGAGGAGGACGACCTCAAGAAAGAATTCGGGCGCTTTCGCACATCAATGTTGATCAAATGGGTAGCATCCAACCTTCTGTACGTGGTGCTCATCTGCAGCTACGTACCGTTCCCAACCTACCTAAACATCATTATTGGCATCTCGGGAGTTTATAACCTGTGGAGGCTGATATTCTCAACGTTGTTCATCGCAAAGCACGCCACTAAGTCCATGACCATCTGCTGCACTCTCAACTATGACCTGCCAGATGGCCTTAGAGAAAGGCCACAAGGTCGTGATGACCCATCATCAATCCAGTATGCCGAGCATCAGACTCCGCATTATCCCCCACAACGGAATGCACAGATGCCTAATGTTGTTTGAATCTCTGCTCCTTCTTCGTCCACCAAGCCCTGCCATGCCTCATGGTCAGAAGCACCTTGCCGATGGCCTGGACAAGAAAGGTTCTTCAAATAATCTCTGCTCCTTCTTCGTCCACCAAGCACTGCCATACCTCATGGTCAGAAGCACCTGGCCGATAGGCTGGGATAAATAAAGGAGCTTTACTTTTAATCTATCACTTTCTCTGCTCTTCTGAGCGTTCAGACAGTGACAGTGACGGTGGTCTGAGCTTGATGTTGGACAAGAATAGTCTTTCAGTCTTTGTCTGCAATGAGGACTCGAACATTTATGATCTGAACCGTATACCCTGAAATGTTGGTGATACTATCACATTTATTCCGTATATAGTTGATGGGACAGCCGATGCGAAGCTCTGTTGATTGGCCCTCTGATCTCTTGGTACAACTGCAGATTGCGAAGGACCATGCCTTCGGAAAGAGGAGCAGGTTCTGACCGCGGTCCCTCGTGATTTGGCTCAAGCTCTGCTGCAGCCTAGCTCACCTCCATACTTAGCCTATCCGAAGATTGAGAGGCCCCATTCAAGCAGCATCTCCAGGACTTCTGGGCGGCAGTACGGAAGCGGAACCGGACTTGCGCCAAAGTAGACCAGGTCGTAGCCTGACCTGGAGGTTAAACCTGCAGGTTCTCCGAACCGGCGGAAGTGCTCATAAAGGTTGCTCGTGCCGTAAGGGCCTCCGCAAGTCTGCGGTATTGGTATGATGACATCGGGAAGAGATAAGAGAGCCAGGAGTGAGGATCAAGACTTTGAAGGTTCGGTCAGAAAACTGATCAAAATTGGAGAAGCTCAAGAAGAATTGAACGGCCAACGGTCAGACGCAGGAGTTAGCGACATCTTGGCGAAGCTAGAGGGACACCAGTACATTCTAACAGTTCTTGGTAGGCTTGGATATGTTGAGTGCGTGCTCACCTCACGACTAACTGTCGACTTCTTGGATGCAGCCGAGTTCTCACAGGAACTACACGTTGATCCTTCAAAGCCGTTTGAGAGCGAGGCGAACTATTTCTGGTTTTATGAGCTGTACATTATGGCCCGCGCACTGCGGCAAGGAGCATTAGTAGAGCTCACTAATCACTCTGTAAAGCCAGATGTCGTGGACCAAGCTCCTCAGGGCTCAGAACAGGAGGAGAGAAAGGCCAAAGTCATCAAGGAGAGGCTAGTTAACCGAAAAGAGCTTGCAGATCGCTTCAGCCTTCTGGTTTGTTCCTTCGCTATTCATGTTCAGGAGACAATACCTGCCGTCTTAGTATCTTTTGGCTCCCGCTTTTTCAATAGGATGGCCTTGTAAAGCATCTGATCACAGTCCGGACGCGCAGACTGGAGGCCACGACCGTCCGCTGGCAGAGAAAGCCCCGGGTGTTCCGCTTAGCGGAGCGCTACAAAATGACCGAGAAGGAGACGGAGCTTCTTCACTTTTTGGTCGTTCTTCAGGGAGCCCAAAGTGATGCTGCTCGCAGTCAGCTGCTAGAGGATGATCCATCCCGCCGCACAGTAACTTGTCAGAAGCTTGTGGTACGTATATAGTTCAAATATGGAGGATTGAAGGAGCTAACCGGTTGGTAAGCTCTTAAAGTGGAGGGAGGGAGGAAAAGGAGGAGAGGCAGATACGGCTTGGGAGAGGCGAAAAAGAGAACATGAGGGAGATGCCATTTAAAGGCCATATCCCTGCGGGACGCAGGCGGAGAGCCTATACTGACTCTCTGCTTCGCAGGGAATGTCAGAAATAGACGTTGAGGAATTCTATGACGATGAGCGGCTTCACGTCAAGGAGGTTCGTGTTTTCCTTCTAATTACCTTTATCTGACTCTCTATTCAGACCATTAACCTGTCCATTTTTAGGGAACGGTGTTGACAGATGATGATCACTACGGCATCTCCCTTCGCCTAACCAACATTTCGGTTAGATTTCTCCTTGGTAGGTAGAGCTTGAACTATCCTAGAAGCCTGACTACGCTAGGGGAAAGTTACCTTCATTCTGTCTCCTCTCTTTGCTCTTGAGTCCTTGCTATCATCCCTCCTACCTTAACTTAGACTGATTATCGCCCCGGGACTTGCTATACCTTTCTTTCGGTCACCATGTCACCGTAACTGAAGGCACTCTGCTTTTTGATCTCAAAGGACGCACTTTAACGAGTAACCAGAAGCTGAAAGTCAGTCAAACTCAGATGGAGGTCCTTTTGCGAGAGGAAGGACTCATAGAACCCAAACACCTGACGGGAAGAGCTGGTACTTCAAAAGGAGCTAAAGAGGAGATAGAAAAGGGCTCTAAATCAAGCGCCTTGAAAACTGGAGGAAGGTTGGAGAAAGACTCGTCTGAAGTAGGAAAGATTACCAGCAGCAGTGAACAAGATTATGACGAGGAGGGGACGACAGTCAAGTCCATAATAAATATGCACAGGAGGAAGAGAAAAGTAAGGCGCATGAGGGTCGCGATGTCTTTTCTCGTCTCTTTACCTCTGAATGTCTCAATTGGTCTTACTACTCAGGCATCGCATGTGGCTCCACATATTGTCATTTGCCCTTTCGTTCTTCCTTTATTTTATGGCTTTGTATGGTTGCTGTTTTTCTCTTGCGATCAGCATCTCGGGACTGTATAGACTGACCGTTCACTTGCCACAACCTCATTGTAGACCGCTTCAAACCTCGGGCATGGTCAAAACACTGATGATACCAGCGGTGGAGAGGTGCTGAACACATCTGACCATCCAACGGCAACTGGGGTGGATGATAGTTTAGGTCCATACTCGAACGATAACCAACTGGACTACCTGGAGGACCGCTTCCAAGTGTTGGCCTTCACGATCAGAGCGTCCGGTGCGCGGATGAAGGACCAGATGAAGGAGGCGGTAAGTGTTACAGAACAATCAATGGAGGAACTGAGCTCGGCCCAAATAGAAATAAGGGAAAAAGGGGTGGTGGATTATAGCGGATCAACTCCTTAACACTCCAGAGTAAGGACGTAAGTCCCAATTGGCATATACGACTGTCAATTTATTTGGGGAGCGGAAAAGCGAGAGAATGGTAGCAAGTGCACAGCAAAACATACTCCATTCTCATCTGCATTTCTTACAGGGAACTAAGCAGCCCTGGGACTCAAACTCCGGCGGATCCCAAGCGGGCCGAAGAGAGCTCCAGGCCAAACAGAAGGTGCTGGAAAGTAAGGTTCAAAAGAGATTGAAGGAAACCGAAGCCAAAGGCTTGGCTCTCCCCAGATTAGAGGTACTAGTGTCCGATGCGAACTGTATTTCAGCCTCTTTGCGGCCTGCTTTACTTTCTTTATGCCTGCTTCACCAGCATTGGTTCAGCGCCTGTCTCAATCCGTGTGATTGAGGCCGCTGTTTGAAGGAATTCGCATCATCGTTTTCCATGTCGTGTTAATCGTGCTAACTGGCTCTTTCCTGCAGATCATGTGCCGGAAATTAGGACTCAATAGTTTTGAACAAAATGTAATTGTACTCCTCATCGGGAAGACCGTCTCCCCAGTGGTGAAGGTGCTGTTGGAGGGAGTAGACACCTCGCCCGTGCAAAGAATGGATGAGAGCATTACCATCAACCAGGTGATCTCAGTATTCTGCGATACTTTCCAGGCTCAAATTGAGCATCGGGTCTACTTCTACAAGTCTGCCAAACTGGTGCGTTTAATCAGTGATAGAGCATTAGGCGGATACGAAGGCGATATGCATCAGGAGGGATACAGAAGAGACAGAAAATAGGGTGCGGAGCTTCGCGATAGAGCCATTTTAACAGTGCTCATCGCATATTACTAGAGAATGCTATGGAAGAGGAATACGTTCACAGAATAGAAAGAGATTGATAACCCAGGGATAGGGCCATGTAGAGACCAGCACAATCAGGCGTATCCGCTCTACGTGTTTACCGTTACCTGTCGCTGCTTCCGCCGTTGTTCTTCCTGACGCAAGGTGACTCGAGGACTCGTCAAGATCCATAGAGGCCGATGGCACAGCGACTCAGGAGACCTTGTTGACCAGCGGGTGGAGCTTGACCGGCGGATACTGGATTGGGTTGTTGGGCTAGACACAGAGATCAACGAACTGGTCGAAGGGTCCGACCTGTACCAGCCGAAGGTGAAGGGAGACGCCAGCCTATATTGTTGCCCCTTGGCCCCGTATATAGCAAGCATCACTTCACTCGCTAGTTTCTCTTTATCGTTGCGCTCAACCAGCGTGCTACTTATGTACTCACTTGCACTACCATCTCTGCGTTAAGGTCACGATCGATCAGGTCGTCCTGCCGGCGGAACAGAAGGAGATGCTTCTAGAATCAGTCTCCAATTTTGAAAAGTTTCGGGAATATCGGAAGAAGAACAAGCTGGAAGAGGTGAGGAGCTAATTGGTGCATGGATTTGCTCATGGCCAGTTTACTTACTAAAGGCTGGCAACAACTTCCGCATGCGTTTACTTAAAAGGTCGCCTTTTTGTGGCAAGCTTGTCCATCTGACTTCGGTTTCTTTGACCCCTGCTCAGGTCATCAGCTATGGCTCTGGGCTTGTTATTCTCCTCTGTGGAGCCAGTGGAACCGGAAAAACGATGACAGTTAACGCCGTAGCAAATCATATAGGAAAACGAGTGCTCATGGTTGATTTCCCTAGTTTACAGGTGAGGCAAAGCGTGACCAACATGTGTAGCTGCAGAGCGGTGGAGACAGGTTCAGAGTGTGCGAGCAGAGGAGTAATCACAAAGAGGAGTAGGGTTACGACAGGTCTAAGAAGTTACCTCTCAGGGCAAGAAGAAGGAAGGAATGGACACAGATGCAGATCTTCGCGGGTTGTTTCGGGAAGCAGATATGAGCAACGCACTTCTATTTTTTGATGAATGTGAAGCTATCTTCAAGCAAAGAGAATTTGGAGGAGACAGGCTCTTGAACGCTCTTCTCACAGAAATGGAGCGACACGAGGTATGTGAACGATACCGCCAATGGCAGAAGCTGGAAGAAGTGAGATGGTCTAATGTCAATCAGATGATTGCGTGTAGACCAGATCATGACTGACTAACTGTTCTGCCTTCAGGGCATTGTCTTTTTAGCGACGAATCGGCCCTACGACTTGGACGAGGCAATGCACCGTCGGATAAACTCTGTGTTCGAGTTCAGACCGCCAGATCACATCCAGAGAAAAGAGATTTGGAAGGTTTGCTGCTCCTTCTTGCTCTGTTGATTAGCCGACGCTCTGCAGACGTTGTACTGGGACTGTGGCCGCGATTTATCTCTCGTCCAGCCCTCGCCTCATATGTTCAAGTCTCTATCACGCTCTCTATACTCTTCGGGAATCGGGCCTTCTACTTCTAACTACACTTCATCATGTTGTCTCTGCCTGGTACACCATCAATCATTGCTCCCGCGTTACTAACATGTTTTATTCATAGGTCTTAACGTCGGAGAAGATTCCTCTCTCTGACGACATTGATTGGGATGCGGTGAGCCTGAAGTATGAGCTCAGTGGAGGATTCATAAAGAACGCAGTCGTCGCCGCTCTTTTAAAGGCAATAGGGCGAGATCCCAAAAACCCTCTGGTGACCGAAGCAGATATCGTTGCCGGTTGCAGGTAAGCCTTTGCACACAGCCTCATCTTTCCGATTAGTCCCCATTGTATGTTCTTGGCAATTTTCTTCCGTCCCTTAAGCCCCAAGTCCCTTATTAACATTGTGCTCAACTTGTTTAGTATGCAAATGCGAGGTAGTCTCCAAATGAAAACGTTTGACCATCGAGTCGTTCCGAAGGCGGGTTTAGACTCGCTGGTGCTGTCGAAGGAAACTAAGCAAAAGTTGTTGGAGTTGATCCAGTTTGAGAAAGCGCGAGGGGTAGTGTACGGTCAGTGGGGCTTCACCTTTGGAGATGAAAAGCAACAGAAGGGCACCACAGGTAAAAAGACTTTGAATTGGCCATACATCAAAGCTCTCCTCTCGTCCCGGCGCTTTAGTCTTCCTGAGTTGCTCTTGTCCCACATGCTTGACCTTGCTTTCCTGTATAAGTGACGGTGCCTGCTTTTTGCCTAGCTGTCTTTTATGGCCCTCCCGGCATTGGCAAATCGTCAGCAGCCAAATGTGTCGGCTTTGAAGTGGGGAAGCCACTGAAGGTGGTGAATTTCAGCCAGCTTATGCTGGACTCAGACGCTCAGACGAACAAAGCAGTGCGCGCGGTCTTTGACGATGCAAGATTGATGGATGCCGTCCTAGTACTGGAAGGTTTAGAGACCTTTGCCACCACGACAGAATATGAACCCGCGAGGAATAACATGCTTCTAATGCATCTGCTGGACAGATTAGCATCCTTTCCAGGTAAAGGAAAAGTGGGGTCTGCACGCACAAGCCTGATAGTCTGTAGAGATAATGGCTATGTGGGAAAGTACGATTTTCACGGGCGAGTGAGATAAATTTGGTCACAGATGGCAGAGTCTATACCGGAAAGTCGTATAACTCCTCTTTTGGGAACAAGGCCTGGACCTAACTCTAATCCTGTCGTCGCAGGAATCGTCATTCTTGTTGCTGGCATTACGGAGAATGCTCAAATCCATCCCGACCTTGCCCGTGCTGTGCAGTTCTCAATCCAGTTCAAGATGCCTGGCGCGGACCTCAGAGCTAGTTTGTGGAAGGCAATGATCCCTGGTAAGCGAAGATTTGGCAATTTATAACCCGATTGCCACGTACTTGAGCGTTGAGAGTGTGGACCATGTTTTTTGCTTCACTTGGACTCATAGTGTCCTCAATTAGCTCTCCCCTTCAATATCTTCTAAGCCCACCTATCTTTGGTCCATCTCTTCTCCCCTCCTTGTTGCATAGCGACGGCACCAGTGGAATCGCTGGATTACAGAGAACTGGGCAACAAGTATGAGCTCTCGGCTGCTTCTATCAGCAATGCAATATTCAGAGCGGCAGCCGCGGCTGCCATCAAGAAGCCGAAGGACGGATCAGAAAGGCGTATTACTCAGAGGAATCTGGAGGATGCGGCGAGAAAAGAGTGGAGGAAGCTCCGTGGCGAGAATGCCGAAGCCATGGACCGCCTCTTCTTATAAATATAGAGAGTCTTTATCTATTCTGCTAGATGGTCATTTATTCTCCACTGCCCCAGTGACTGTTAATATAGCTCCACCATCAATAATTCTATGATATGTCTTGAACGTGAACAAAGGAGCAATGGGCCATATATATATGCTAACTACTTCCTGCGCCAATATTCTGGCGGCCTAAGACGCCAAACGATAGACAGTGTCCTGAAGAATGAGCAGAGAAAGGGCATGCGAGCAGAGAAGCAATAAAATTTGGGAAAAGCATGGCCTGTGCTTTCCTCTGTCCGTAAGCTCTGTGATTGTCCATCCATGCAACCGTCTTTCTGCCCCTTGAACCGCGACCAAGTGACTATCGTTGCATCCCAATTAGAATCCTTCGGACCGTCCGAGGTAGTTGAAAGCGTTATCCCTGTTCTCGGACCCTTAATGAGCTAGCCCATCAGCTCTTCATAGAGCCAAGTAGCACACTCAGTTTAGAGTACCCAGTGACCGATTTCATCATCTCTTTGTCTGTGCCCGGGCAAGTAAATGGTCTAACGAAATAGCGGAGAAGCGCTTCTTGTCCTTCTCATCCTCTGCGAAGATTACGTCCTGGTCGATATAAACATTAATCGGTCCGAAGAGGTAAAGTGCCTTATTCCACAGATGAAGACCCTGCTTTTTGGTGTTGGGGACGAAAGTCACGTTGTGTTCTTCCGCAAACTTCTCTACAACCTCCTTGAAAGAAACATCCTGACGAACAGGGTGTCTCACGGTCCTTGGTGGAACCGCTTGTGCTTCGGTTTCAAGGCGAGCCTTCGCTTCTGCTTTCGCCTGCTCTCTCATCACCGCCACCTCGCGCTGATACTTTTCCAGCACGTACGAGTAGCTAATAGAGGAAGTAGCGGTGGGAGGATTGGACCGATCAAGGGCGCCGCTAACTGCGTCATTCATCATCTTCAGAGCTTTGTTGAATTGCAACTTAATCTTCTCATGTGCGGCAAGACCAGAGGGAAAAACGGCTTTCCAGCTGGCATACCAGGCCCAAACTTCGGCATAGTCTGGCTCATCTGCTAGCCAAGCGTGAAGAACTGGCAGCCACTTAGGGAAGAACTCACCTTCAAGCAGACTCACCATATGGATTGACGGTAGAACATCTGACCATTGAAGGACCCAGCGAAGGGGGTCATGGTTCTCGTCGGTTGGGTCGACGACAAACTCCCGTAAAAGTATGACAAGCTTCGGGATAACGCTTCGTACAAGGAACGTCTCCATACTCTGAGGATCCCATACGTCCTTCCAGGGAGAGACGACAGTGTGAGCGCTGCTATCGCTTGGATGCCACTCCTTCAAGACTGAGGAGAGGGTAAAGCGAATATTAGGGTAAAGAGGCTCCAGGTTCTTTTTCAATAATGGGATCCAGGGGTGGATCCAGGTATGTATGTGAACCGGGTCTGTCCTCGGATCCCAGCGTTCTACCTCCACCGCTAGCTTAGGGTAGATCACTCGTACTAGCAGCGTCTGGAATGGTCCAGAATCTTCCTTTTCTCCTTCTGTCGGGGAGAAGAAGGATTGAAGAGCCTTAAGAAGGCTGACGCAGACCTCCGGCTGCTTCACATTCCAATCGTTCTGTATGGCAGAGCGGACTTTGGGAAGGACTATGTCTCGCATTAAGCTCTGAAATGCCTCCACACCTTCGAAGTCCAGGTCCTCTCTCGCCCTCTCTTCGTCTATTCCGTCCGTTAGCACCGCTTCCCACCTCAAAAGAAGTTGAGCCATGGATTGAACTTCTTCAAGAGGCTTCCACGCCTTCATGGAGTTCCTCATAACTGGATGGGCTATTTCCGGCATGAGGTCTATGAGGTGGAAACTCCGGTATTCCGCAGGATAGTGGGCCTTCAGCCGCTTAATGAGGTCAATGACAGCACCAGGCGAGACCTCATCAGGACTGCTGGTCATCTTGGCTCTAACTTTCGAGATAATTTGAAGAACTTGATGCACGTTTTCTCCTCCTCCTCTTTCCATCTCTACCTTCTGTTGAAGTCCCTGTTGTTGCAAGCGAAGGTTGGATAGATCCTGCTTGAGGCCTTGTATTTTCCTGTCCAGTGTGAAGATCTGGACCTCGGTCAGATCTACGATAAGACGGACATTATGGACCAGTTCTTGTCCAAGGCCCTGCTCACTCTCTATGCCTTCCTGTGATAACTCTTCTACTGTTCCGAGGCCCGGAGTGTCAATCATCTTGGTTTGAGGTCCTCTCATGTCCAGTATGTAGGGCTTAGGAGCAGCAGTAGCGGAGTCATTGACCAGCTCTGCTGCTGTTTTATAAACTCTCTTGGGCTTCTTTGGTAACGCTGACTTCTTCCAGCGCCTATCTTCCTCCGCCTTCTTCTTGGCTTCCTGTTCCTTCTGCCTCTTATCCTCCTCTTCATCCACTGTCCCTCGCACCTCCCGCTCTAATTCGCGGTTAGCCTTGAGCTCAGTGGCCTCTTTAAATCCTCCATAACCAAGCCCCATGGTGCTCGGCCGGACCTTAACTTCCACTGGCTGGGCTATTCCTGCCTCGTCTTTTCCTAGCCTCCCTTTGAAGCCAAACTTCTCGAGCATCTTCATGCCGAAGCCCTTGGTGTGCTTCTGCCACGAACCCATATTCCGCTTAACATGCTCTGGGACAGGACGAGCGGGCGGAGGTTGCTTTGCCTCCGTTCTCCTGTCTGCACTTCTGTCTGTTGCGGATGACCCATCATCGTTCATTTGTAAAAAGCTCTTGAAATCCTGATTAGATTTCCCCTTAGCAGCAAATCCGCCACCAGTGCCTTCCTTCATCAGGCGCTGAAACTCAGCCCTGCTTTCATCTTCCTCCACGTTAGTACCTCCTACTTTCCCTTCAGACTCTTCCTGTTCGTTGGCTTTCTCTGGCTCTTGGGTGGGCTCAGGAGGTACCGCCGTCATTTCTTCTTCTGCTGATCGCTGGACACCCCCACGTATGAAGGAAAGAGGCTTGGCAGCCGCCATCCCCAAGCCCCCTGGCTTCCCCCTTTTTCTACCTTTTCTTCTGCTTGCTCCTTCATCTTCCTCACTGCTCAGGTCTGCGAACACGCCGTAGATAGCTTCCCTCTTTGACATATGCCGCCCTCGCTTCTGATTGCGGGCGTAGAATTCACCATCTATCCACTGCCCATCCTCAAAATCATTTTGCTCTGTGAAGGCCATGCGCTCCTCCTCACTCTCCTCCTCACTGCTATCCACTAACCGCGACATGCTAGCTTCCAAAGGCGGAGTGGACCTGCGTGCGTGCTCACCGTAGAGCCCTATCTATTTGGACTCAAGTGCCTGCAGTGATCTGATTTTGACCCAGGCACGACCCGTGTCAAAACTACTCCTCGTCTCCTCAGGCTCTGTCGACTATCGAAGGTTGAAGGGCTTGGGATCTATCTCTGCTGGAAGCTTCGAGCTCTTGATGTCTGGTGCCTGTTGCGGCTCTGAAGTCTCCATCTCTCGCTCTCTCACAGCACGTAGAACTACTCGGCAGAGATCTTGAGAAGCACACAAAGCCCCAGGAAGAGGATGAATTGCTGCTCTGAACCAGCTTAACGGACCGAATGTGGAATATCCACGACTTTATACAGAATGCGAGTGACCTAACCAACATGTATCTAAAATCCTTGACACCTTTTTACAGCTTATCTGCAGAGCGCTGGGATTGGTGATGACCGACAGAACAAGAGAGCCATCATCATCTCAAGTGCTGATCTCATGATGTGAGATGATGGGAACCTAGCCAGGACGGAGATTATCGAGTCCGAGGCGAGAGTCAATGAGGGAGGAGAAGCGAAGGTAAGAGAGGCTGATGAAGACATTCTGAAGGTTTTATAATAACAGAACGCAGTCTGCATTCTGAAGACAGCCCCGCTTACCTCTTCATCCTGACCTACTCTGCCAAGCGCCCACCTACTTGGAACTAAGGCGATGCTTCCTCACCTTAGGCCGTTGACATTCTGAACGTTTTATAATAACAGAGGGCAGTCTGCATTCTGAAGGAGACAGCCCGAGTTACCTCTTCATCCTGATCTACTCTGCCAAACGCCTACCTACTCGGAACTGAGGCGACGCTTCGTCACCATCGCCGCTTACTGTGTCCAGTTTTTGGACTGGAGGCCATTACTATCTCTTCGGACTGCCAAGCGGCCTAAGGTACAGCACGTCCTGCACTCTCTCCTCCCAGCTGAAGTGTGTAACTAGCAAAACATCGACGTCTAGCTTCGCAAGTTACCATGACGGAGCTTCTTGCACAGGAGAGCGGTGAGTATCGTTGGTGAGTTGCGTTGCGCAGTATACATAGGCACTAAGTCGCTCCGTATGTGTTGTTTTCTCGGTGCCTTGCGACTCTACTCAGGTTTGCAGGAAGCTATGGCGGCACAAGAGCAACGATCAATGTGCATTGAGTGTGAGGATCAGGCGGCAGTCGTGCAATGCCGACAGTGCGGCGACGTTTACTGCGAGCCCTGTTATGAAGACCAGCATAGGACCGGAAATAGGAAGCGACACGACAATGTGAAGCTGTGCTCCTCAGGAGGCACTAGCAAGCTACCTAACCCTAAGGTGCCTGTCAATTCTCCAATGAAGTGCTTTATCATCAGCCTTGCACGCTTTCTCTTGAGTTCAGATCCAGCACCTCCTTGAATATGATTGATCTACTCCCCTTACAAGTCACGTCAATATCCCCGGTCGGACCATAGCTTTCATCTTCTTGGTCATTTGTGTCCATTACCTAGAAGCAGCTCCTCTATCTCTTCTATCGCTTCTAGAAAACCATTGATTGCTGCCACATTCTATAGTAGATGGTAAAGGGTTCCTGTTACACCGCTAAGAATTGTCTAATAGGAGAAGGAAAGGGGGGAGCTCTCAGGAGTATCCATACCAGACCCTGTCAGCGTTTCTCAGAATCCGGTGGAAAACTCGCTGAGCGGCAGCGAGGACAATTTGCCAAATGATGCGGGCCACAGAATGGATTTAGAGGGAGAGCAAGAGATGGGGTTGCTCCAAGAGGGACGAACAACGGAAAGCTCAGTGTCCCTTCCTAGCAGACCTGGGAGCAAACCTGCGGCTCACCTAGTCGCTGCCACGAAGTTTATCCCTTTACGCCTCAATCTGGAGGAGAGGGAATATCTTGAGCTACTGGAGGCTGCGCTGGAAGTGAGTGAATATACCGATAAGGTAGATGTCATTCGGTATGGAAGCAAGCTCTATTATATAGAGAAGGAACTGGAGGATATGTACGCCATCATGTCAGGTAGCGTTGTTTACTTCCATCTCATTCCTCTCGGGGTCGCATGCATCTTGTTCAACGGACCATCTTTTGCTGCAACTCTGAAGGGACTTCCTCTCAATGCTTAACCTTCTGCAGCCTTCTCATTGCATCGAGGTCCACAATCTTACCACCCTTTTGTCAATTCATTACGGTTATTCTTTGGTCAAGGGGCTTGACCCTATTTCTCTGGACTCGCTATGGGACTATGTCTTTTGTGTCATAGACTGATAATGCTTTCCATCAATCAGGTCTGGTGGTCTCAGGCAATTATCGGTCAGGTAAACGTCTTATAGACGGTAGAAAGTTCTCGGACAACGGAGGGTTCTTTGCCAAAGTGTTCGAGGTTGGACGGAGGTTCAAGGTGATGAATCCAGACAAAATGCGGGCAAACTATGGGAAGATGATGCACCTTCTTCAAGATGCACAGAGTAGAGATATTCAGGAGGAGTTTGGCTTCTCCTGCGTGACACCACTCTCCACCGTTCATCGCTTTTTGGAGCAGAATAACCTCCTGAGCTTGCTAGAGGATGAACTGGTAGATGCGGCAACGCAAGTCATCACAGCAGACTCATTACGACCCAGAGATGAGGTCAAAAGAGCTGTAGAAGAAAAACAAGCAGCAGTAGAGGCCATAGTCCAGAAGTATAGTTCAGATCAAGCGTCGGGAGAAGACATCAGGCGCTGTCTCTCTTCTATCGGTGACTACTACAGCTATATGGTCTCCAATCGACAACCTATAGATCAGATGATCCAGCTTCTGAAGACGTATTTTCATCCGGAGATCGCAGACGGCGAGTTTTCGCTGCAAATTCTTGCTGGAAGAAATGGAGCTCGACTTTCTCACTCTCACCAGCGGCAATACCAGTATGCACTCCAGTCTCTCCTTCTGTGGAGAGCCTTTACCAGTGAGATGTTTAGACTTTGGTATAGCGCCGAACAGGACCTTCTTAGCGGAAATCCGTATAGGTTAAGAGAGACCGGGCAAGGGCTACATCGGATACAGCAGGCACCTATGGTCTCAAAAGTGGTCTCCGGTCTATTAAGACGCGTCCAATCTGAGGTAAGCTAAGCTTG
>FLMG01000245.1:0-13012 GCA_900088475.1 Hyphochytrium catenoides | reverse complement strand
ATAGCAGAAATAGACAGGCTAGAGAGCGATCCAAGCTGCTCACAATACATAAACAAATGCTATGGCGGAAAGGAGAAGCTGAAGAAGACCATCCTCTGTGACTTTTTCAAGCATGGTAAGCACTTGTAATCCTGGTGTGGCTCCTACTTCTATTCTTTCCTCTAACCGTGTGTACTTCCTTGTCCGGTAGGGTTCGATGGCAGTGGCGCTGACAACTTCTTCGACGCCGGTTCCTGCATTGATGGAAGGTTGACCAGTGCCTGGAACTGGTGCTCAAAGATAGAGAAAAAGAGCTATTACTACGTCTTTCAACTATGCGGGTTTGTAGGGTTTGATGGTGACTTCAGTTGACTTAATAACTGAAATTATGTACATCCTTC
Organism: Hyphochytrium catenoides; assembly: GCA_900088475.1. Taxonomy (NCBI): domain Eukaryota; class Hyphochytriomycetes; order Hyphochytriales; family Hyphochytriaceae; genus Hyphochytrium; species Hyphochytrium catenoides. The sequence goes on along the minus strand of FLMG01000245.1, from coordinate 12,632 downwards.
ATATAAATGGTCACTTTTGAAAACAGAGTGACATATGGAGAGACGGTTCTGCATCGCTCTCGGTCGTATTGCCAATCCTCTTAATCTCTTGCGATAGCACTTGCCCACGGCAATCTGAAGAGAAAGTATAAGAAACCGTCGCTGCTTTTGAAGTTCCATTTGTGATGCACCTTGCCAAGATGATGCTCTATTACAACCTGTGTGCGACGAAGGTCCTCAGATTCAAGACAAAAGTTGGAATAGGTTCAGAGAGATGAACATGGCAAAAATGCGCCAGGACGGTGAGTCTGGTTTCTGCATACCTCATTATAGCTTGCGAAAACATTCATATACGCAGCAAGACCTTTCTCGTTATCGAGCTTGTCCAGAGCGAACTTAATCACTATAAGTTCCTCGTCGGCGCAGGAGACAGACATTGCGTACTCTGACCAGTCGCTAATAATGCGCTTGTATAGTTTGTCCACAATTTCAGGGATCATTAGCTTGGTCGTCGTCGAATTATGGATTTTGCCAGCAGCTGAGAAGTGGCCGAAGAGTATCTATACAAAAAAAAAGATTAGGCTTGATGACCATGGTCTGGAGCAGACGAGAATCTGTACCTTGGAATCTTCCAGCCACTTTTGGCGCATAAGTTCGTCGTGATGGTGCTCATACGGATCCTTGCCGGCTTCATAATCATACTTGTAGCCCTTTTCGCCTAGCATGCTATCAAACTTCATTCTCCTTTGTGGACCGGGGACGATAAACTCTTTGCCCGCTATCTCTAACCGCTTTGTTTCAGCCTCAATGCGCTCCTGGAGAGAGTCATTATTAGAACCTTACTGACGTCTAATCACATTTCCTCTATGCATCAGACCTGGCGCTTGAGATCTTCCAGCATCCCGTACTTGCAAGGAATATATTCGAACTCTCTGAAGAGTCCATTGATAGAAAGCGCTGTCGACCTGCCGCCAAGCCTTGGCTCCGCTCCGGTTCCACGCCTATTATACTCTATTGCCTCCTGTCTAGCTTTCAAAATCTCCTCAGCACTGATTTTTGCTGGCAGCTGCTGCAAGGAGCTCCAATTCGCTGGCTGTTGGTATTACCATTAGTTCTTGTAAAGGTTACGGACACCGACAGGCACCATGATACCTGGAATGCTTCGCGAATCTTATCTTGGTCAGAAAGGGAATAGGATGGCAACATGGAAGTAAAGTTCGGCAGCATATACCGAGGTATCGACCTCGGCGCCCCTTGGTCCCCTTCAGCATCATTTGGGGATGCCGGGCCCCAGGCCGGATCCGCATCTAGGAGACCAGCAGATTAAGCCCTCTCATGTCAGATCTTGACCTGCTGAGGGTTGCTGTTGAAAGAAGCTTACCTTGCATCTCTAGGCGTCCAATATGGTCTCTCAGACTCAGGTCATCACTACCTTAAACCTTGCTGGTAGAAAGGAGGATTAGTTCTCGACCCCAGCTCTCCTTCAACCCCGTTAAGTCCTCTTACTCGCACCCTGCTTCAGCACTAGTTGAGCATGCATGAAGCTCCAAGATACCACTAAGTTGATTGGTTTGAGCCAGAGAGACGTTAAGCATTATCTGAGGCTTCCAGCCCATGACAGATAAGGAAAAGGTACAGAAGGGAATGGGAGTGCGAAGAGATTGAGAGACAGAGAGAGAGATTGCTAACCATGTCTCCCTCATCTGTCGAGCAAGCTCCTCATCAGACTCGTCAATGCCATCAGCAAACAGGCTTGAACCACCTGTGCCATCATCAGCTAGCTCCTACAGACCTCAACCATCAATTGGAGCTAAAGGCGGGCTCTTCCTTCAAGTTGTAACCAACAAAACAGCACTTGTATCCATTCGGAATACATGCTTCCTCACTTCCAAATCTAACTCTATATATCAGGCATCCTTCTTTTGCTGGGCATCCTGACTAAAGGTGTGTGCAGTAGAAGAGACCTCTTTACTACTTATTTCTGGTCACCGTGCCACATTTGCTTTGGTTGGTGAAAGTCTAACATTCAACATGAAAATGAACCAAGCCGCACACCTTACCTCACACACTGCTCAAGTGTGATGTGCAGGATAAGTAGTGCCCTCTAGCCATATCTCTGTAATAAATGCGTTCTGATTCATTATGGTTAGACGGAGTCAGCAAGGGAAGCAGAAGAGCAGAAGGAAGAACTTCTATGTCCAAAATGTTAAGGAGGAACGCTAGGAACCGCTAACGGTAGGTGTAAGCTACGAAGCGCCGTACAGCCGTGTTCAAAATCAAGAGTCGTTAGCATGGCTGTAGTAATACATCATTGGTCTCTCAATAATAGCCGCTTACCTATTCTTGTGTATTAGTAGTACGTGCTATGTAGAAGTTCCTGCAGAAAGTCATCTACACCGCAGATTCAAAGCGACGGCACTCCCGCCCTTGCCCGCTGTCCTCTGTCCTCTGGGCCCGCGCAAGGTGGAGGAAAGATTGAGGATCTCTTCCCTGCCAGGTAGCCCAGCGTGCCGGCAGCACTGTCTCTTATCGCTTTCCATCGTGGACAGTCACATCGAAGAAGGCCAAGTCCGTCAAACGCTACTTCCAAAGCCTTACACAACGACGCAAGCCCTGTGTCTCTCTGCCAAAAGCAACCTGCGCGCAAGCTATCACCGCTCTGGAAGACAAGACCAAGACGGTCCACAGTCACCATTCAGTTAGCACCGAAAACCCCTCAGAACCCAATTAGTGCAGCAGTTTTACGAGAGTGATTTTCTATTGCTGCTGTATTTATGAGGTACCATTTACAGCGCTGTCTAATCTGGCATTGGAGCCTGTGTCCCTCACGAATCTCCTGATCTCTTTGCCTTTTCAGCGGCGGATTATAATTGTCTGATCTTAGAGCTACTAGGAGATAAAAGTATACTACTGGAAGAATGAACGCTGTTGAACGCAGAGCACCAGCGACTATAGATGCATTCGCTGAAGTGATTCCGGCGTTGCTAAGCAAGACCATTAACAAGCAGTCGCCGACGACTATTCCAGATATGATACGAGGCGGCGATGGCCCTTTACGATGCCTTCACAAGTACGTTGAACTCCGGTGCAGCCCCATTGAGGGCTATGGTCTCTTTGCAACAAAGCTGATTAGAAAAGGAGAGGTCGTGTGGAGAGACAGCAGGGAGACCAGTTTGGACGAGGTTCACAAAATCTCTGATATCCAAACGTGGCCAGAAGAAAAGCGCGACATCTTCCTGCACTTCGCCTATCAAGTATCATCTAACGAAATGTCGGGCTGCATAAGATTAGAAGACGCAGGCAAGGATGCGGCGCGGTTTCAGAATCACAGCTGTGACCCGAGTACTTGGTTCTCAAAGAATTATACCATGACAGCTCGTAGGGACATTCAGCCGGATGAAGAGATTACTTATGACTATGGCACGAGCGAAACATACTATGATGCCTTCCCAGAGTGTCGCTGTGGTTCAAAACTCTGCAGGAAGGCCGTCACTAAGGACGATTGGAAGCTTAAGGACCTACGTGAGAGATTTAAGGGCCACTTTGAGGAGTATATCCAAGAGATGATAGATAGTGAGGCACTAGCTGACTCAGCCTAAGAAGAAAGCAATGGGCCATAGAGCACACGCAGGGCCCGCTTTCCACCCATGGAACTTGATGCGCTCCTATTCAGCGGACCCAGGCGTCCACGCGACGGTCTGTAGACGCTGTCTAGAGGCGTTCATATCTTAGCCCCAAGTTCCAATTGAAAGTGATTCAGGAGGGAAATGTCCATATTTAGAGTGGCCATGGACTCTCTGCGTCTTTGGTCCTTCAGTTAACGTACTAAACGTTTGTTTGACAACCACTCAGCTACTTCTTTTTCATCAAATAAATTGACGTAGTGCGACCAACATCTTGTGGTGATGTTATAGTTGAAGAGCGCTGTGTAGTGGTATAAATAGGTGGATGCTTCTTATGTTTAATGCCAGACAAAGCCCACGCCGGACACTGCAGCTTACTCAAAGATACAAGGCATGATTCGGAACCTGCTCATGGCTGCAATCGGTTATAGCGTTTCAGGATGAGAGGATCATCCCTGCTTCTTTGACTGGGAGTAAGATATATTTGCCTAAATCTATTCTTTCCCAAGCGTCCTCAGAGTCCAAGGTCCTAGATCATGCCTCTTCACAGATCAGAGTCCTTAAACCCGACCTCCCATATGTGAGGTGGCGTAAGGTAAGGGTCAAAGTGAGACCGGTGGCGCGAACAACCACCTAGCGAAGCCTCCATCACTTTGCCTCCTTGTTCCGTCACAGCCTCCCAGTACTTGTTGCACTCGTCGCATTCATAGCCCTTCATTGTTTGTCTCTCAGCTCTCTTCCGAACGACCTCAACATGGGGATAAGATGGGCCGATGAACTTTGTTCTCTCAGCAGGATCCTCGTGAATCACAGGTCGTTCATGGGCCTCCGAAGTAGCTCGGTTGGGAGAAGAGTTTACAACCCCTAAAGGCTTGAAAAGCTCTTTCATGGTGGCTTGGCGGGAGGTACCCCTTGAGATACCTAGTTCACGGCTCTCATTGGTAACATCAGTCAAACCCGGCCTGAGAAAAGGAGATTTATAAGGCTTTGACCTCCCTTCAGCCGCTAAACCTGTTCCTGGTGTTTTATTTTCCTTATCAGATCCCTCCGTCTTCTGCAAGAGCCAGTCTCTATCGAGAGCTTTTCTCTTCTTCGCTGTGATAAACCCGTACTCCGCGGCTGACATGGGCGGCGTTCTCGCCTGTTTAGGAGGGGCGGCAGCAGGAGCAGACTTACTGGGGAGATCCGCTTCTTGTAGGAATTCCGTCGTAATGTGAATGTGGTCTGCATTCGTCTCCGCTACGCTGTTGTGGGTACACATGTATTCTTTGCGGGTCGGCTCATCTGGCACTACATCGTTATTCTTTGGCACCGAGGCCGCTGACTCATGCGCAGATCCAGTGCTCGCAGCGATAAGGGGTATCGCGGAAGATGGAGGTTTGGTGGAAGACCATGACCGCGAAGGGTCATCTGCGCTGGACATTGATAATCTCCGTGGCTGCTCCCTGTCAAGCGAGTCCAAGTAATTCGCATAGGAAGATGCCACATACTTGTATTGCTCGCAGTCCCTCTGCAACTGCTTTAGCTTTTTCTGCATGGCGGAAATACTAACAAGGCACACACGTTAACAACTCTGGAGATTCAACCGTGGAAGATTGAGAACTCACATTCGAAGCAAAGACTCCCTATCTCGGAGCAGTCTGGACCTGTCATCTTCATAGCTCATTAAACAGATCTGCACGAAGTAGCTGTCATTCCAAAGTTGAGGGCGTTTTTTTAATCTGAGAGTCCCTACCTCCGAAGATGATGTGCTTTGGAGCTTTCTCTCTCGAAGCATCCGAACATGGGTCTCCACTTGACCCAGAATATCCTGGGTGTCCATTATTGCCGCTAAATAAGAACGGCAGGCTCAGGCAATCTTCAGCTTAGATGCGCTCAGAACCTCCGGGTCCTAATTCTGCAATGCGCCATTCTAGAATGGGCAAAGACGAATGGGGACCTCAGAAAGATTCAGTCAATGGCACCTACTGCAGGAGCTCAATCCATAGGCAAGCAGCCGAGCATATGCAAACACCTGCACACACCTGCACTGTTCGAACCTACTACCTACTACGCTCTGCTAGGTGATGAGGGCGAAGGACGGTCTGACTACTCTTCCTTAGGCGCCGCGCCGCCTTGATCCGCGCTCTTTGGCTTCTGCAAAATCAATCAGATCTGCATTATGAAGCTCGGCAGACAAGACACGGTCAGAATCTTGTCGTATTTAGGCTCCATATGGATGGGTTTCCATTCCTCCACTGCTAAACCATTAAACTTTCGCAATAGGGGGGGACAGGTTACCTTATGTTCTAGATATGTCTAATACCATCTACCCCTACTGTCTGTAGGCTCTCCTTAGATAGTCGCACCTTACACTTGGTGTTAGAGAAAGCGATGTGACGCAGAAATTCATATTTTGTAGTAGTGTTCCCGCCAAAAGGATCAGCAGCAGACGAAGGATCAGCAGAGTCGGCCAGGAAAGACTAGGAATAATAGATAATGCTCGTTGTCATCTTCTAGCGGCAGCCAACAAGGGCAGAATAAATCTGCAATGCGCCTTAGGTTGGGCGGTGGGAACTTTGTGAGAAGCTGATAGGGTGACGACTTCTCTCAAGAGGGGGAATGGCGCTGCTGGTGTAGGTAGGATAGGCTAGATCACTCGTTTCGTTAGGTTTCGGAAGTTCTGAGCTCGTCCAGCACGCAGGAAGGGAAGAAGGACATCTGAAGTCAAGACGGGCGCATAAAAGCACAAAGGGTGGCGCTAAGCACGAGTGATGCCCGCAGCACGCCATTGCTTTTTAGGCCTGCGTAGCAGCATATTAGTCACACCTATCAATTGAAGTCGGTCACTTTAAGGACTTCGAACGTGGGCAAGGCTTCAACATGCCCCCAAGAGTCCTTCCCTTTTGCCAGTTACTCTAAAAGGGCAGCTACCCTTTGCCTGTAAAGAGCCAGCGTGAGGACCTGGCGGCCTGTCACCGCTGCTGGGAGAACCTTCGCTCGAATAGGTTGTCCTCACCCCAAATTCTCATCAAGTATAATATTGGAAACAACCCCACTTCCTGACCCCAAAAGACGCAGTGTACTACCTAATAGCATAACCGCCTATGGATCCTGACGACCAGCCGGCGATATCCTTTTGGCTTGGTTGAATTTATTAACAGTCGTGTGTGTCATCACTTCACCCGAAGTCGAACCGCACATTTCCCCCATCAAACCCAAACGGGCCATCAAAGCCCGAGCTAGAACTGCGCCCAAACGGATGTCCTCTACCAAAACGCGCTCCGCCATGGCCGCCTTGCATTCCCATAAACATTGAAAACAGGTCTGATGGGTCCATACCACCCATACCGCCCATTCCGCCATTCTCTACCTCTTCCAGATCCATTCCACTATCATATCGCTCCTTCTTCACTGGATCGGACAATACTGCATAACCCTCTCCGACATCCTACCAACCGAGATATGAGTTCAGCATTATGTGTGAATCGCACAGCTAAGCGCCACCTAAATATCGTACCTTGAACATCTTCTCTGCTGTCCGCTGCTCATCCTCTGACTTCCCAGACCATCTATCCGGATGCCACTCCAGAGCTTTCTTCCTATAGGCCTTTTTGATCTCTGCCTCTCCAGCGTTCTGAGCGATCCCTGAAGTTACAAGGCACCATCGGCAGAGTAAAAAAATAGAGTGGAGCGCCAAGAAAATGCAGATTAGAAACGTCCACACAGATTCCACACCAAGGAAGTCTTTACCTAGAATCTTGTAGTAGTCCTTTCTCTTTGCCTTCTTCAGCTCCAATTTTGTCTCTCGGATATTTCCACTAATCTCTCGCTGGCCGTCATGACCGACCAGCTTTGCCGCTTCTTCATAGTCTCTCAAAGCCTGCTCCAGATGTTCGGCTTCCCCGAGGGCCCGCAAGCATTGCGCTCGTCTGAGATATGCCTAGGGTTTGCCGCCAAATAGTTAGGGTGAGGAACCATCCTCGAGCAGAGAGCACTTCTCACCTTCGCATAGGATGGGTCCAGCTTCACAGCTGCGTCGCAGTCATCGACCGCCTCTTTATACTGGCGCATCTTAGAGTACGCAGCGGCTCTGACATAGCGGAGCAGGAACTAATAAAGATGCATTACTGGAGTGGGGATGCCAAGGCAGACTTACCGATTGCAGTGCAAGATAGCGTTGAAGCTCCTATTAATTGGATCGATTTCGAGACATTCGGAATAGGCCTTTACGGCGCCTGGACAATCACTAAAGCGACAATCAAGTTCACACAGGCCTTGAACTGGTGTCCCAATACGTAATCCTTACCCTGACTTGAAGGCAACGTTGCCCTCTTGCTTCTTCGCTTCTAACGCTCTGATCTTCCTGATCTCCTTAGAGTATTCCGCATTGTCAGGATCCGATCTTAACGCCTGTTGCAGATGCTTGATGGCGTTTGGGAACTCGCCCTGCCGTTGGGGGCAACCAAAGGGAGCCAGGTCAGTACGTTGCTGCACAATTAGCGGTGTGGGCTTCTGGCCTCTCTCCTTTTTGACGACAACACCTCCTTGAGGTCACCCAAGAAGACTGTCCCAGGAAAATCTATATAATGGTGATCGACGACCTTACCGGACCATGGCAGGCTTTCGTACCTGAAAATATAAGCATTTGGCTCTGAGGAAGATTATCTCAGGGTTATTGGGAGCAACTCTCATGAGCTGTGTGAGTAAACTGTACGCTTCGTCCACTTTGCCAGAATAGGTGAGGGCCCGAGCCTTTAGAAGCTTAAAAGGTAAGGATCCAGGAGCAGCCTCCAAGGCAGAGCTGATGCAGGAGAGCGCTTCAGCATATTTACCCTAATGGTCGAACGAGGGAAGTTAGGTATTAGGTAGAGTGAAGCCCGTCAATTGTTGACCAGGGTTCGAGAGAGCTTGAGGACAGGAAGGCCTATTGCGTCCTTGCCTTTTCAAGGTATGTCCTCGCACGCTTTACTCTCTCGGCAGTGAGTTCCACTATCCGTTTTTCATTCAGTGCTGTAGAATTTTTGGGGTCGTGCAGGAGGGCGTTCCGATACGAGTCCAACGCTTCGTCCAACATTCCCTGTCAGTTAACGCGGAAGATGAGAAGGAATATAAGCAACAGGAAGGCCATTGGGACGAGGCAACTTACAAGGGAAAGCTGGGCTTTGGCCTTACGAAGATGAGCCTTCAGAAACTTTGAATCAAGTTCTATGGCTTTGTTGCAGTCCCGCACGACCTCCTCGTAGTGCCCAAGCATCATGGAGGCGGCCGCTCTGTTGCCATAATATGGCGCGATAGGACACGCTTCGATGGCCTTGGAGTAAAGCTCGATTGCCGACCTGTAGTCTCCTCGCTTATACTGCTCATTTCCTGGTAATACAGTCAGAAGTGACAATGGCCTGCAGTGTTTATGTCTTACCTTGGTCCTTGAAGGATTCTGCCTGTGCCTTCTGCTCTTCACTATGCATCGTTTCATCTACAATGACCAATTAGTTGTCCATGGCGTCAGATTCAGATTTACTGAGCCAAAGCACTGTTGAGAGGGAGCTGAGGAAGTCAAATGAGAAGAAGAAAGGCAAGAAGGCGCGACAGCCGTAAAGGACGGATAGAACAGGCAAGAACTTCAAGGTGCGGCTGCGAAAATTGGTGCCACAAGCACCATTATTTGAACAGTAGTCAAAGAAAGCGACGGCCGATACCAACCTTGATCTTCGGTCGCCATTTTCCCCTTCGGCTGCCCTCTTTCGCTCTGCCAGGAAACAGTTTTTGCCCAGCCAGGAAGCGAAAGTGATGGATGAGGTAACGAGTGGATGATCCTGGGTCCCACTAGTAATATCGGACGCCAGCGAGAGCACACCACAGCAGATGCTACGCTTCTAGGCACTGGAACCGACACAGAGGGCAGTGTGTAGACACGATGGTCACCGTGCTCTGATCGGCAGTGAGGTTCCGTGCAGGTTCACGTTAGAGCGATCCTGGGGACAGTCGGAGCGAAGGAGCCATCACCCTTTGCATCATCCTACTGATCTCTTCTACAAGCAGATCTAGAGATTTCTTTGACTTCTTGCTCTCCTCCATTCTCCTCTCTCCACTTTATCAACAGATTTTCGAACCTCTTGCGATTACTGAAAAGTGGAGTCCCTTGACATTATTACTTCCGCCCATCTCTATGATTACAGCACTACGAAAGTTTAGGTGACGGAGATATTACTAGTTTCCGAGAGTTGAGAATCAATAGAGTTACACCCCTCTGATAACCGTATCTGTGATCTATTATCTAATATGGACGCCATGTGAAGTGCTGGTGATGAAGTGGAAGACCTTGGAATTGGCAAAAACCGATTGCAAGCTGGTGCAGACTTTGGAAGGTGTGGTGAACTATGGGCTATGGGAACCTAGACCAATTTGCTGAGCTTGACCATGAAGGACAGCAGGCGACACCCGTTGAAGGAAAGGAATGCTGGACGGACAGGGAGGAGTAACACGCCATAGAGGAAGAGTGTTTGGCTGGAGGCGAAGGAGGCGTAGGAGCAGTGATTGCAAGGACAAAGAGCTGTTTGAGTAAGGAAGACACCGAAAAAGGTAGATAGAGGGAGCCATGAATGAAGCCATCAGATATTGCGTGGTAAAGGTTTGGCCATATCTCCTTCGATGGTAGCAGTGCTTACAATGCGTGCACCGGACCGTCAAGATTCTTGGCAGTCGCCATAGGTGGGCTGGCTATTAGCGGTAGACAATGGTTATAGAACACCTTTGTATCCCTCATTTTCACGACATCTCTCTCTGGGAGGAGAAAGAGTATTTTGTGGATTTTTACGGACGAGATTCTTGTTAGCTAGATTCCGCCAGGGACATGCAGCGGGACAAGAGGTACTCTCTCAATGAATACGCTGTGGATTGAAGGTGCTTTAAACGTAAGCTAAGCCCTTCTAACGGGAGTGCGTCCTTAGTGTGACCATAATCATGGCCCTAGGTCTCAAATTCAATGGTGCAGGTCCCCAGTGGAGTTATGGCAGTGCCACTTTTTTATTCTCAAGGAATAGAGCTTGTCTTCACCCTACTAGCCTTTCTCTCTCAAAGCCTTCCCTGCTTGTTCACTTGCGGTAAACAGTGGTTACGATGAGCTTTTATAGATTACTTACGAACCTTAGTAGTGGACTCACTTCGACATGCAGCTAATTGTTGAGTCTTTGCCGGGTGCACGACAGCACATCCAAGGGGAACTTCAAAAAGCCATCCCTATTGGCAAGACCAAAGAACTCATTGTTATCGATGCCCCAATTGACTCCTTCCTTTTCATCGTAGAAGATGTAATAGGACATCCATGAACCCCAGTCATTGAAATAATACTGGCAAACTAGCTCCATGAATTGGTTGAAGTACTGCTGAGCGAGAGCCATAGAAGGGGGGTTGTTATAGCGTACAGAGCCTCCCGTTGGCCAGCCCGTCTCCGTGATAACAAACTTGTGTGAATGACCCGCGTACATAGTGTTCAACGTTTTCTTATAGGCCCTGTTAGCGGTCATAAGGTCGCTCCAGTTGTTGTGATAGTCCCAACCGAAGAAAGGATAGAGGTTAACCCCCAAAAAGTCTAACGTTGCCGGGAGGTTGCCAACCCACTGATTAACGTAGGAAGGATAGGTCTGAGAAGTCCCAATCGGTTGTGTCACCCCAGCTGCCTTCAGCCTGTAGTAGATAGCTGCAATAGTTCCCGGCACAGTTCCTGCGGTGTGCTCATCAATGTTCTCGTTGCCAATGACGATACCTAATACTGTCTCAGGTAGTGCCTTGGCCGCATTGATGGCATAAGTGATCTCGGTCTCATCCAGTCCTTGTCCCATGAAAATCCCTAGGTACACTTTTAGGCCAGCGGTCTTGATCATTGAGGCCACATCGTTTCCAAACCATTGTGAGTAGTACGTCTTCACGCATGGGAAATAGGTCTTGATCTGCGCTAGGTCGTTGGCGACAGCAGCATGGATATTCTGTGGGTAGTATGAGCTATGGAAAGGTGAATAGCTAACGCATTGCAACGGCACTGCTGGCGTAGGTGCAGGTGTTGGGGCCGGAGTGGGTGCAGGAGTCGGGGCTGGGGTTGGCGCGGGAGTAGGAGCAGGGGTTGGTGCTGGGGTTGGCGCGGGGGTTGGAGCAGGAGTGGGCTCAGGTGTTGGGGCAGGGGTAGGCATGGGCGTTGGCTCCGGCGTAGGAGCTTGTATTTGTGCCTGTCCTATGCCTCCAGTCCCGGGCTGACCCTCGACTGTGAAGGCGCCATTAGCATTAGCATTGCCCTCACCTCCTCCCGATGCAGTCGCTCCACTCAACTCTCCGCCTCCATTGCCATTATTGTAACCACTAGAGACGCTAGTGGACGCTCCTTGCTGAAGATCTGGAGCACCATTCTGGAATGAGTTTCCGGTGGGGTCACGGTCTCGCATACTCGAACCAACCGACACACCAATAATGATAGCAAGCATACAGGTAGCAGCCACGATACATCCTATAATAATACGCCGACGCCTCTTTTGCTTGGCCTCCTCCAAACTTAAAGGCTCGTCTGGAACAGCACTCACGCTAGGATCGCTCATCTTTCTCTGCCTTCGTGCTCGAGCGGAGATGGAGCCTTGGCAAGCGGAGATGGAGCCTTCTCAATGCCAAACGACGTCTGACAGCTCAAATTACCTTGGCTTGGCTTGCCGCGCGGAGCGTCACGACGAGCAGCGCTTGGCGGCAAGCTGTAAACCTACACCTTGCCCTCCTCCCGTCTGCCCTGTGCCCCAGCCGGGAGCGTGTGTGCTGAACCCTCGTTACAGAGTAGAAAAACCACCAGGACAAACGTCCAGAATCTATAGTGTCATAATCCTAATATGCGCTCCCCAATTCCGCTATTATTTGGGATTTATTCTGGAGGTTACCATCCGTTACAGACGGGAAGTTTCGCTTCGATATCCCTTAGAGCCGACCCTAATACAAGATATAAGAGCTACAATTGCTAGCATTTTGCATTCGAGTTGACCCTCGTGAGCAGGTACAGATACATAAGAACTCGATTTC
>FLMG01000216.1:6800-26400 GCA_900088475.1 Hyphochytrium catenoides | reverse complement strand
GGATCTAGGGTCAGTCAATTCATACCTTCGTCTATGAGCTCCAGTAGAACCTCTCTCTGTGACTGCTGCATAAGCCAGCCATCAGAGTACCGCAGCTTGACGAATGCATAAGCTCCGTCAGCTGTTATTAGCCTAGGAATAATGTAAGAGCACGAGGGCTGATTATTGATTGTAAGAGCAGACCTGTGTGTACAACTAGGCAACGCTATGCAAGACGGCAAAGGAAATGAAGCTTGGGAATGCGGTTCATGGTGATAAGGCTAGATAGGCGACAGCCACGACTCAATCACGACAGCATTCCCACGCAAAGACAGAGAAGAAATAGCCGCTGACAGCAGAAGTGGCTGAGATGGAAGTTAGTGCGAAAAGCTTGGAATTGTATGCAAGAGTGGGGTGGAGACAGAGAGAGAGCGAAGTAGGGACGACGGGTACCTCTCACTGCATTCTGCTACTGTTCCTCTGACTCGCTTATTTGTGGTGTCTGAAGGGAACTCTGGTCTTGAGTAGACGAGAGAATCCTTTGACAGGTAGAAGAACTGCCGCTTCTCCTCCCACACCACGCCTGCAAGAGCCAAACAAGAGGATAAAAGATGGGAGAGGTCAGGCTTATGGAAATGAGGTAAGTAGCCTTTCTAGGAGACCGCATGGTGTGGCGCCCTTCGACTCGTCTAATCTGTCTTAATCTCTCTCTACAACCTCCGCCCTCTCTCTTTCTTTCAACGCTCTTCCGTGTTCCATTTAGCCTCATAAACATGAGAGCAGAGAGAAAGACTCTAGCTTTTGCAGGGACGCCAGTCTCTGTCTCTCGTAGCCCTTGTCCCTTATTCAGTGCTGCCAATCTCTTCGCATCTTCCTACCTCTAGGAAGCCGCTTGAGCACCTGTCTTCCATCCTCCAGTCTCTCAAAGACCCAGCCCCGATTATCGCTAAGTTTCACATAGGTGACCGTGCTTCCAGGCTCTCGGTACAGAAGAGAGCCTTGAACGATAGAGAGAAGAGGAAAGCCCTCTCCAGTCCTTCGAGAGAGTGTACTCGGTCCCTCTCGAATGGCGACGGGAATCTCCACGAGATAGTGAAAGGTCCCAGCTTCTGTCTCTGGCTCTGCAATGCAAAGCCTGTTAGCAATAAATAAAGAAGAAAAAGTGGAAGCGCCAAAAGGCATCCAACGAGGGAGGATATACAGAAGAGAGAAGAGAAGCCTAACGGAAGAGGAGGAGAGAGAAAAAGCGCTTTCTTAGTAGTTTTGAAAGAAGGTAGGCGGAGAGAGCAGTAAGAGGCGAGAGAAGAAGGGAGAGAGAACCTCCTTGTTTGTCGTACCTACGGCCAGCAGCTCTAGCACCTGCGTCCCATCCAGGAGAGAGAGAGGAAGATACCCTCCATGATACTTCAGTCTGCCCCAGGTGACAGTACTCTCAGGAAGAGTAATAAGCTGATCGCAGTGGACTATAGTGCCCTCGTGGAGCGCGGGCCTGTAAGTAAGAGAGAGAGAGAGAGAGAGAGAGAGAAAGAGAGAGAGACTTAGCAGAGACGTAAAGCAGAAAAGATAAGATTCGACGAAAGAAGAGGAGGAGACACTTGGTAAAGGAAGAGTGAGGACAAACGTGGACCTTGGATATTGCAGTGCAAAAAAAGAAAGAGAGAAGTGAGATAAAGGAAATAGGCAACGGTTTTCCGAGGAGAAAGAGGCAAAACATGGGGACGAGATGAGAATCTAGTGAAAGAGGCGCAAGGAGTTAGACTTTTTTATAGGAGACCCGAAGAAGCAGAGGCCATCAACTGCAGGACAAGGGAAGAGAGACATCCATGGGAGTAAGAGCCAAAGAGATGAAGATAAAAACTCAAAGAGAGACAGAGAGAGAAAGCGAGGAGAGACAGCGACAGCAAGCAACCTTTTGGCGTCTGCAGTATCTGTGTGCCGTACTATGGCCGCATAGTCTGGGCCCCGGCGCAGCTCCGTCAAAGTCTTAACTTTATAGAAGAAGTCACCTTCTGACGTCCGAGGAACTATTTAAGAAAGAAAGAAAGAGAAAAAGAGAGAGAAGAGAGAGAAAAGGTGTAATGTCACTAGACGGCACACGGCAGAGAGCAGGAAACAAAGGAAGAGAGATGTGGTTGAGCTAGGTAGAAAGAAAGAAGAGACTTAGGAGAGAGAAGACAGTAAGCTTGAAAGTCAGGCCGCCGCGAGGAGGGAAAGCATACCACTCCCCTCAAAAGAGAGAGACAATCAAGAAAACAGAGAGACAATCAAGAAAGAGAGAGAGACACACAGACAGAAGAAATGCTGACGGATCTCATTATGAACACAGAGCTTGGGGACTGAAAAATGACGAGGACAGCTATAAGCTGACCTACAGGCGAGAGAAACTAGAGGAAGAGACAACAGTAGATCGCCCGAGAAGAAGAGACACACAGAAAGAATAAGAGAAAACTTCGGGTAGAGACCGATAGAAAAGGCAGAGATGGATGGAGGGCTTCAGAGGTAGAGACAAAGGGGAGAGAGACAGAGAGAGAGAGAGAGAGAGAGAGAGCGAGAGGGATGTAGCGGACAAAATAGTCCCATTCTCTCTGCGCACCTCCATCTAGATCAAGAAGGACAGTGTTTCCTTCCTCATCCTTATCATAGAGCCAGCCCTCTCCCCATGCCAGCTGCAGGAACCTCCGACCGTCACGCTGAAGGACAGCACGCGAGATTTCTACCACTTCTCCTTCCTGCCGAGCCGGTCCATCCACTGAGGAAGAGTAAAGAGAGGGTGAAGGAAGAGAGAGAGAGAGAGAGACAAGCGGAGGATGGAGAGAGAGAGACAGGGAGGAGAGAAAGAGAGAAAGGGGGCGACCATTAAATGAGTGAAATAGGAAGACGCCAACGAGATCAGAGGAGGACGAGGGAAAGTTTTTAGGAGAGAGAGTGGGAAGAGAGAGGAAAGAGAGCGAGGAGGAGAGAGACAGTAGAGTACAGAAGCAGTGAAAATGATTCTAAGAGCTGAGGTAGGGACGGATGGAAGCACCCCAGCGGGAAACAAGAGGTGGACAAGTAAGAGAGCTTTCCCTGGAAAATACGAGAGAGGAGAGGGAGAGAGAGAGAGAGAGAGAGAAAGAGAGAGACGAGGCGAGCAGGAAAGGACAGACCATCTGCGACGGAGAGAGAGAGGGAAGAGAGCAGAGCGTGGCGTCTTACCCTCTGGCGCCTCGTACAGGGCACTTTCCCTAGCTATAATATCAGGCTTTAGGACCTTGAAGAAGAGAGGACCGTCCACGACTTCCAAGGACGAGTGAGAGAGAGAGGAAGAGGTGCGTCTCCTGCCCGTGCCTCCTCCTGCATCCGCTACCTTCCCTCCTCCTTCTTCCAAGTGAGACAGAGAACCCTTGAGAGATAGAGACGAAAGAGCTTCCACCGCAGGATGTTGACGCTGAAGATTCATCACTTGTGAAGAAGAAGAGAGAGAGACAGTGAGAGAGAGAGAGAGAAACAAAAGGACGTTAAGGGAGAGACAGAGAGAAAGAAGAAAGAGAGAGAGAAAAAAGTCAAGAGACCAGGGGGAGAAAGACAGATAGACGAAGAGAGAGAGACACACACACGCGACTGGAGCTGTAGTCCCGAAAAGGAAGAGGCCCAATGCTGGGCAGTCTTGGCTGGGAAGAGACGTCCAGAGCTAGAGACAATGAGCTCGAGCGGGAGAAGAAAGTCAGAGATGATCCTTGCCCGCCACCAGCTCCAGGTGTGTGGGGATGCTATGTTGGGAAGATATAAGCGCTCTGTGGGACAGATAAAGGGAACGGAAGATGAAGCTTTTGACGGAGAGAGAGAGAGAGAGAGAGAGAGAGAGAGAGGACAATAGCTGAGCCGCTTTATGGGCAGGGAGAAAGATGATCCCGGAGAGTCTCACACAGCTCATGGACAAGAGGCATTTATAAAGAAAGCAGGAGGGAATAGGTAAGAGATGTAGAGGCTGGAGATACAACAGGAGGTGAAAAGCCAAGAGAGAACAGAAAAAACAGAGAGAGGAAAAGAAAGGGGGGGTGGGGAAGAGAGAGAGAGAGAAAGAGAGAGAGAGAGAGAGAGAGACAGGAGAGAGAGACAGAGAGACGAGAAAGAGCCAGTACTATATATTGGAGGTTTAGTATTTCTAAAGGGAGACAAGGGAGACAGAATTGACAGAGACAGAGAGACAATAGAAAGAGATTGACAAGAGAGGAGAGAGAGAGAAAGAAGCAAAGACTTCCCGCCCGAAAATAGAACTCAAAGCTCTTCCTTCTTTCGAACAGAAACCAGAAGCTGTAACTCTGTCCATGGGAGACCAACCTTTAAAGGTCCTTTCCTACCTTAGGCTTCCCTATATTTGAGGTCTCTACGGGAAACTGTGGACACCCATGGCCAAGACTAAGATGGTTATTTTGAATTGGTTATCGCTTCTCGATAACTAAGAACTGAAGTTGAAGTTCGAAAGGTCATGCTGAAGTGTTTCTTTGTCTTTTCTTTATCAACAGTTATCTGAGTCAACTACAACAAGATAGGGGGCAGAGTTTCGAAACGAAATATCCGGAACGACAAAAGGCTGTATTCCGTGGATATACTAACAATCCTTATACAATCAGGAATAGAACGATGTATCGGGCATGCTTATATCTGGATGGGTTGATGAGTTCTATCAAAGTTTAGGTCCCCAGCTCTGGTCAATCTGGCCTCAAAATACCCAAGTGGCCGCCGCACCTTTTCTATGGTAGTTTTACTGTATAGAAAAGCTCCAATCCACGGAGCTCAAATCTGATGCTATTGAAGCTCTCCTAGACTAATGCAACATTTCTTCTATCATCTTCGCGTCTACCGTCGGCGGTCCCTGCTGACATAGATCCTCTTTTCTCGATCGTCATCTCAGATTGTCTAAGACCCAAAGTTCTAAGTAGAAATGGCCTCATTATCGAACAGCGAGGAGGAGGTGCAACCGCCGCCGCGATTGATCTGTTCATGTAAGGTCCCGCGCTGTTCTCGCTGCCTACTGTGCAGCAGATGTGGTTGTGACCATGACGGAGTCCCAGTAGCTGTCAAGATGTCTCGCAAAAGGGGACGTCCTAAACGAGATGATGCCGCTGGGAGCACATCGGGACAAGGCAGACAGCGCAAAAGGAGGAAAAGTGCTAATCAGCTTCGCAAGCCAGGCTTCTTTAGTGGGCAGCAGGGTGAAGAAGCCACTGATAGCAGTGCTGTCGACTTTCAGAGAAACTCAGTTCTTGTGGATAGAAGTGAGGAACAACCTGGTGCTCCTAGGACGGACAGTGGCTTGTCAGGCTCACCCGTGGCCACAGTTCTTCATCTGTTAGATGTATTGGGCCTCCAGGAGTTGAAAACTTATGTGCGTAAAAAACTCCCTGGCAAAGAGAGCCGTACCAGCCCAGATGCCTGGCGGAGTGAATTGGAAAAAGAAAGCTCCAAGATGTCTCCTGTCCTCAACGTATATCAGGCTATACTTAAAGCAGTGGCTACGTTGTTATGCGGAGAAGAAGCGGCTGCTTGTTCTCTAGAGGCTTTCCATCAGAGACAAAGTGGAGCGGCTGCTGGACCCGTCGCAATACCCGGTGAAGATGGAACTAACAATCTCCTGTCGAACACGCTGGATTGCTTTATAACGGCCAAGAAAAGCTCCGTTGAGAAGCGGGTTCTTCGAGCAATTTTATGCCAGTCTCTGACTTATCGACAGTTGGAGAAGCTGAAGGAAAGTAGTGGCAAACAGTTTTGCATAAGCTCTCATACGTTGTAGCTGGACGCCGGGACTTCACCACGCTTTCGGAGGGGTCAGCCCTTCGAGCGATGCGGCGCTCAGTAAGAAGATACGATAAAAGAGCAGTTGACTTTGCAGTTTCTTTTATCCTCTCTACAGAGAACGTGACATTCCTTTCTTGGGGGACAAAGAAGATTAACCTTGATGGCAGACTTGTACACTTTCCCCGGATCATGAGAAAGCGTCTACGAATCCATATATACGGTGCATATGCCTCTTCAGACAGTGACGTAGGCCATTTATCGCAGGCTACTTTTTTCCGTATTCTTGCTGCGGTGACCGATGGCGACGCTCAGCTTCGAAAAGCGGTTGACTACGTAACTGGTTTCCTTATCAATGACACGTTTGACACGATTAGGCGCATCATCGAGGGAGAAATAAGAATCTTCTTAGTGCATCATTAGCAGCAAACTCTCTCCAAGCCAAGACAGAAGGGACGAGCTAAGGGCATCAATCATAACGGCGGAGTGGAGAAAGCTTTGACTTCTTGATGAAGAGGAACAGTAGCATATGCAGCGAACTCTAAGCTTGAACGTAGTATCTCTGTCTAATAACCGAGCGTTGGGAGATAGTTTGATGTCAAATAGGTGGACTAGGTCTCTCCTTAAGCAAGACATTAGGCTAGCAGACTCAGACCTCAGATGGGAGCCATTAGAAGCTTTACCGCAAAGTCGTTCCTCTGCGTGGCACTAAGAGGGCTGAAGAGTAACGTTATTAGGGGTGCTGGTTCAAAGTCACTGCAGCAGCTTAACCCCTTCGCATAGATTGAATGATGCTTGCCCTTCCTAGATTCGCTCTGACAGACGCTTCTATCCTAATCTAATCATGCGTGGCACCTTGTTATCGTTATGTACACTTCACGACAGAACGGCCAGGTCAACTTGACATACGTTTGAGCTTCTGTCAACACTAGCAACTGCTACTCAAGAACAGCCTTCACCGTCCTCTATGTTTCCGTAGGTCAACGCCTGCATATTTATCAACAGTAGTCATTGCGATAAAAAATTTGCTAATTCGGTGGCTACATGCTCCTGCTACGACGCACTGACGGCAGAGAAAGGCTGGGAAAGGTTCTCTAGGTATCGCATGGTAAAGCCACGGTTAGCGGAAGGGGTTGTTGAGTCTTTTGCGCAGCGGACGTCCCGTCGCCGCTGCGTCACATCCAAGTCCTCCAGGGCTAAAGTCTGTCCCGGCTGACAGCTAGGCCCCGAGCGCTGAGCTCTTTGTCCCATCTGGAGAGATGTTTAGGTGAGAATAAGGTTTGCAGTGCTATGCTATTAAACTGTGTTGCAGAAGAATGGAGTGGGACAAAGAAAAGGATCAGCCGCCTGCCTACCGCTCTTTCTGTTGCTGATAGAACTTGAGAAGCTTTGCCCTGCGATGTGCTTTCAGTTCCTCATTCTGTGCCTCGAACTCCTCGTCAGTGCTAGTTGGAGAAAGTGAAGCGAGAATTATGAGAAATCGGGTCTGAGCGAAGGAGAGAAGCGATACTAGCGGAGATCGCAGAAGGGACTAATCGAGCTTAGTGTCAAACTTGCGGCTCAACGACGCATAAAACTGAGACTGAAGGGAAGTAATATCGCACCAATATCTCATGACGACCATTATATGGTAAGAGCGCAGCACAACAAAGGCAAGGGTAACCGAGAAAGGAAGCCGCTAACCATGCAAACGCAGTACCGATAGAGCAGAGATGAAGAAGATCAAGGAGAAGCAGAGCAACAAGGACAAGACAAGAACGGAGACGAGGACAGATAGAAAAGCTGAGAGACAGAGATAGTCCGAGATGAGAGGCAAAGATCGATAACACGAGAGGGACCATGGCAGGTACGAGCAGCCAAAAGAGCAAGTATCAGCAACTAAGACGTCAACATTACCGTTTTGCCTCTCTGGTCCTCTCACAAACGCTAAGCTTCTTCATCGCTTCTATTTCCCATTGGGCAGCAGCAACCATCTTTTCATTGGCCCTGACGACCTTAGAGGCGTCCTCGAGCTGGGCTTCTCGCTGCAGAGAGACATATGGAGGTCAGACTATGGAGAATGCCATGAGGAAGGATGTAGGCACAATAAGAGGCAAGGACAGGGAGACAAGCCGTCAACAAGGGGCCGAACTGATAAAGGATAGGTTAGTTCTTCAGGCCTTTCGCTCTCTTATGATTGTTACCTGCAGATACCTCTCTACATTGGAGGGCTGGGAGGGCTTCTTCCGAATCCCTTCAGGCTTTCTCACCTGCACTCCTGCAGGCTGTTGATACATTGCTCTTTACCCTACCTCGCCTCTCTCTGACCTAAATGGTCCTCCGCTTCACAATGACAATATGTTCCAAACCCGTTGGTGCTCCACCTTCTTGCCGCTACGTTCCGCTTGATAGCTTCCCTGAAGGTCTCAGACAAGAAGGAGCTCTCTCGATACTCTCTTCCTCTGGAATCCTAATCTAACGTGAAGTTCTCCTCTCTCCCTTTATCCTCCTCCTCTCTCTCTTACTCGTCGCTCTCTCCTTCTCTGTCCTCGGCCGGGTTGCTGGGCTCTCCTTCGTCGATCTGGCCGCTCTCAACCAGCATCCTTTGCCCTGTCATCTGCTATCAATCATCACTGGGAGCATCTTTGCCTTATAAATCTTGGGACGCCTCCACTGCGTCTTTTCCGTTCTTCTCACTTGTAAAAATGAACCGGTAACGTAGCATAAGCTCTTCCACATAAATAGATAACTAGATTGAATTTACAATCGATAACTGTAGCCTATGGCTTGCCAAAAGTAAGGCGCTAATATTCGGTACCGGCCTCAGACTTCAAGTAACTTAGTGACTTACTGAAGCTTTTTGGTGAAGCTTTTCAGACAAAAGAAAAATCTTCATCATCACCCGCTTCCTTCAGATCACGGCCTCCGCCAAAGGTCCGCTCGGTAAGCACGGCTAGGTGCACGATGAGATGAGTCCAGGACCGCTCTTAGAGGCTTATAATTCCAGGAAGGGACCGAAACTCTTAAGCAGCTTATCGAGTACAATGGGCTTCATCTGTCAGTTCGAATTATGAACGTGCATTAGACGGCTGTTTAGAGTTCGGCAGACCTTGGTAGTTTCCCTGAGGCACTCGAGAGCGATGGTGGTTCGCATTCTTTGCCTCCATGGGTATGCTCAAAATGCAGTGAAGCTTCGCGGGAAGATGGGCGGCTTTAGACGAAAGCTCAAGAACTCTGCCGAATTTGGTTAGAAAGAGATTGCCCTTCTATTCCCTTGTTCATGTCACCCCAGCTAACTTTTGGAATGGCTTGCATTTCTAGTCTTCATGGATGCTCCGCATGTGGCGCCGCCCCTTCCCAGCTTCCTGAATGCTGAGGACTCACAGAAAGAGAGAGATGTAGAGGGAGACAATGCAAAGCAGGAGAGGTACGTCTAGACTGCATGCAACCTAAACACATTGTATTCCATAGTTCTGTCTGAATATTTCTTCGCGGTCCATCCATTCTGTCGGCTGCCCTCATAGGGCCCTCGAGGACTCTGAGGGAGGAAAAGCTCTTGCTTGGTACCGTCGCACAGCTGTGTCCTCAACAGATGAGGCTCCTCCCGAGTACCGCTATGAGCTGCTTGAGGAGTCCATCAGAGCCGTGGAAGAGTTCAAAAGGGCTCAAGGTACCTATGAGCTTGGATGAGCACGTAGCGTGCATCACTTCTCCGAGCTAATTCTGATGTTTGCCTCCATCTTTGCTCTCAAAGTTCTCTCTATTTCGCCTCCTCTCGCCCCTCTCTCGCCCTCTATCTGTCTGTCGCTCTCTCTATCTGTCTGTCTTTCGCAGTTCTTCTCTCACTTTCTCTCCTCTCCTGTCTGTCTATCTCTCGTGACGCGCTCTCTCTCTCTTGCTCTTCTCCTCCGTCTTTCTGTTTCTCTCCTGTCCTTTTACTTCTTTCTGACCTTGCCCTCTAAACATATGTGGATCCTTCTCTCTCCCTATGCTGAGATCCCTAGAGAGGCTACTTAGAGTTTCTTTTGTCTCTCCGGGTACTTTGCCTCTTGCATTGAGGGTGACTCTATCTTACTGACTCCTCTTGGAGTCTCCATCAGGCTTACGTTCTCTCTATGTCGCTTCTCACTGGGTCAGGACCGTTTGATGGCATCTTTGGCTTCAGTCAAGGGGCAATGATGGCCTCCATTATCCTTGCGAGAGAGGCAGAGATGAGACAGAGATTGGGAAAGGAAGAAGGTGCATATCCTGCGCCTTCCAGCTATCTTTTAGAGCTTTTCTCTCTTGCCTTTGTGTTCGGTCTCTATCTTCTGAGGCACCTCTTCTCTTGGGTAGCTCTGGTTCTCTCCTAGCTCCAATATTTGGATGGTGGCTATTCTCTAACTTCGCTCATTGGTTAACCAACCCTTCTCTCTCTCTCTCTCTCTCTCTCTCTCTCTCTTTCTCTCGCTTTCTATCTGTTAATATCCCTATCTGTTTCTCTCTCTTTTTCTCTCTCTTTCTCTCTCTTCTCTCTCTCATCTCTCTCGCCCCACTCTCTCCCTCTTTCTTTCTCTCCCTCTCGTCATTTCTCCGGGGTCTTCAACTTCACATTAATGCTCGTGCCAGAATCTTTCTTCCGTTTCTGCGTCCTCAT
Organism: Hyphochytrium catenoides; assembly: GCA_900088475.1. NCBI lineage: Eukaryota > Hyphochytriomycetes > Hyphochytriales > Hyphochytriaceae > Hyphochytrium > Hyphochytrium catenoides. The sequence continues at coordinate 16,031 of FLMG01000216.1, read as the reverse complement.
TTCGGGCGCCGTCCCTTCTGATCCCTCCCTCCGCTCGGAGTTGGCTCAGATGCAGCCTCTACCAGTGCCCTCCTTTCACATCTTTGGAGAAAAGGATGAGCTCATCACAGCGGAGGTAAGGGAGGACGGATTATGAAGGAGATCTCTTTCTCTATTTTTTCCCTTTCTCCTCTATCACTCTCACTCTCTCTCTCTCTTTCCCTCTCTCTTCTCTTACCTTGCTTTCATTCCTGTGGTCTATCTTGCGACCCTTCGCTAGAGCTGTCGCGCCTATGGTCATTTTGTCCTATGAATCCTTCTTTCTGTCCGCTTCCTTACAGTCTTTGCTTTTTCATCTTTCTTGCTCTCGTCCCAGACATTGTGTTTGTCTATGTTAAGCGTACCGTCTGTCACAGACGTACAATTTGACGAAGCATACCTCATGTTAACAAAGCAACATCCTCCTCTCTCCCTCTTTTTCTCTCTCTCTGTCTCCCTCGATCTGTCTCTCTCTCTCTTTCTCTCTTATCATGGCTCTCGCCGTCCTCTCCGCCATTTCTCTGTCTCTAATGCTACAGCAAAGCCAGGAGCTCGCTTCCTACTTTCTCTCTCCTATCCTAGTTCCCCACAGCGGCGGGCACTATATCCCCACGCACGCAGGCATCAGCAGTCCACTTCAGTCATTTATTGAACAACAGCAAGCGGGAGCCAGGGCACAATAATACATACAACAGAGAGGCGTGGAACGAGGAAGCTCTGCCACTCTCTCTCTCTCTCTCTTCTCCCGGCTTCTCCGCCCTCCCATATGCTCTTCCTTTTCTGGCCTTCTCTAGGACTATGTTCTTCCTCACTCTTTGTGTCCCTGGTCCTCGCTCTACTTCCTCGTCAGTCTTGCTGACAATTCAGCGGAAGAAAGCGAGAAGATCGTCGAGAGAGAGAGCGGCTTCTTTCTTGTTCTGCTCTCCCACCGCTAGCGCACTGTTAGCCAGAACTCTCTTTCTCTCCTGCAGCTTGAGCATCATCTCCTCCACACTGTCACGGACAATATAGCGTTTGACATGCACATCCTTCATCTGACCAAGTCGATGGACTCTGTCAATCGCTTGCTCCTCTATTGCCGGATTCCTGCAGCGAAACAAAGGACCAAAGTCTGTCAGACGTCGGACAGAGTTGGAAGAACACAATGGGAAGGACCGAGAAAAAGAAAGAAAGGGGGGAGAAGAGAGTAGAGAAGAAGAGTAAAGGAAGGCAGTTCGTTTTTAAGAGAGAGAGGGATACGGGATACAGCTCCTCTAACGACAGGAGAGAAGAGAGAAAGAGAAGAGCGGACGAGTTTATGGGAAGTGATAGAAGTAGGGAAACAGAAGAGAGGAGAGGGAGCCCTTACCACCAGGGGTCAAGCATGATGACGTTGCAAGCTGATGTGAGGTTGAGCCCCACACCTCCAGCCTTCAAGCTGATAAGCATCACCACGCAGGACGGGTCAGAGGAAAACTGACGGAGAGAGTGTGCTCTCTTCTTGTGAGGCATCGTCCCATCGAGTCGTACAAAGGGGAAGTTCTCTTTCTTCAGAAGAATCTCTACCAGGTCCAGCATGTAGGTCCATTGAGAGAAAACAACCGTCTTCTCTTGGTTTTCTTCTGTCTCTGCCGCTCTGTCTCTCAAAAGATTAAGATCCTTCTGCAGTTGTAAGAGCTTTGTACTGGGAATAAAGCGCGCCATGGCATCCTGGTCTTCTTCCTCGTCCTTCTCTTTTTCTATCTCACTTTCCTCGTCTGAGTCGTCATAGTCCGAGGAAGATGAAGAAGAGGACGTTGCTCGTCGTCTCTTCCTCTTCGCAGACTTCTGCTTCTTTTCTTTGTTGACCTTCTTCTCGTCCGCCTTTACCTCAATGACCGCGCTGCGCTCAATCGCGGTACGGCATACCTGCAGAGGAGCCTCTCTAAGCGCCATGATTTGATGAAGAGAGAAAGAAAGGAAGCCACTGCATTCAACAATCTGCCATGCCTAAGGCCGCTGGAAGAAGATAGCACACAAAAGCCAAACGGCAAGAAAGAGGAAAGAGAGCAAGAAAGAGTGAATAAGAAGGAGAGGGAAGAGAGAGAGCCCCGACTGAGAGAGAGAGAGAGAACCAACTGACAGAGGAGCAGGCAACGATAGAAAGATAGCAGAGCTTGACACAACATACCGGACATTCTGCCTGGTCTTGTCCCTGATAGTCCATCGATCCTTGCAGGCAGTTCATGCAGATGAGATGTGCGCAGGGTGTCAGGACAGGACGATCGGGGATGTCAAGACAGATTGGACACTCCTGTGCCTCTAACCCTTCCTTCTGCAGTGACTCCACCATTGAACGGACAAACTTCTGCGAGAGAGAAGGTAGAGCCTGCAACGAGAGAGAGAAGCGATGAGGACTTCAGGAGATATCTAGAATGGAAGTATAAGAGCACCCAGATACGCTATGGACCTAACCGTAGACGATAGCAGAATGGAGAGAAAGCACCAGGAAAAGGAGCGGGCAGGCAAAGAGGGAAAAGAAAAAAAGAGAGAGAGAGAAAGAGAGAACGACCTCCACTCCCACGCGGAGAGATTCAGGAGAGGAGTGGTTAGCCTTTCTTACCTCCTTCCCCTCATCTATTCCTTCAACTGGCTTCCCTGTGCCCCCGACCTGACTCTTTCTTGCTTTGGCCTGAAACTCTGCGTACAATTCACTGATCGAGACGGCCTCTAACCCTTCCAAGCCAGAACTCGAGGATGCGGGAAGAGAACATGAAGCCGATGACAGGGCGGCTTGCGCCCTTCTCTCTTCTTCTTCTCTAGCTTGCTCAGCTTCAGCCAGTCTTCTTCCAAGGACAAGAAATGGATGGTCACACGCTTGTCTCAACCTCAGAAGAAGGGAGAGAACCTTTATATAACTTGTCATCACCGTCCCGCTGGTAACGTAGCCGTTAAACTCTGACTTGCTCTTCTTATAAACTGCTTGATAGAAGTCTCTCTCGGCTTCAGAAAGAGAGAGCGTGACAATTTCTGTCGTCTTTTTGGGAAGAGAGACGATTGGATTCCCTTCGGAGTCCTTGGTTGCCTTCGTTCTAAGAGATGATAGAGTTGCAGTGAAGGGAGAGACAAACGAGGAGAAAGAGTAAGGTTATGGTAGGCTGATGCAAACAGAAATCATTGCAATAGTCCTAGAATTTAGGAAAAGGAGACTAGACTCTGGCAGCAGGAAGAGAAGAACAGACTCTGTTGATTAGCGAGGCCAGATGGCAAATGAGCACATAACGAGAGAAAGTCCATACTAGTGATAGAGGAGAGAGAGACAGAGACATAGAGAGCGAGGGAGGGAGAGGGAGTGGAGAGAGAGAGACAATGTGAATAGAGACAAACGACGCCGTGTGGAGGGGATGGTAGAGATGAGGGGAAGGAAGCCAACAAGAGAAAACAAGCCGCCAGCTCGCATTACCTTCTCAGCATGATGGGTCCTAACATTTTTCTCAGTCTTTCAATGGCTGCAGAATCACCTTGCTCATGAGGCCGCGCGATAACTTTGGACCACCAAACGCCGTCACTCCAAGGCTCGTGTCGGAGGAAAAGCATCAGGCCATACAGATCCGTCAAGCTGTTCTGTATGGGAGTGCCTGTAAGACACCACCGCCTACGGATAAGAGATAGACGAAGAGAAATGAGAGAGAGAAAGAGAAACAGAGGGAGGGAAAGAGAGAGAGAGATAGCATAGTACGTGAGCAAAATTCAGCAGAGATGGGCGAAAATTCTGCGGTCAGTTGTGGTCCGCAGATGGTTGGCATTAACCTTCTCGTGCCCAGCATTCCTTTCTCTCTTTGTCCCCTCTTCTTGTCCCATCCCAAGATGCTCCTGCGCAGTGCCTTTTTCCACGCGTCTCCGCCCCTGCTACAACTCAGCTCTCTGCGTTCATGCTTGTCTTTCTCCGCCTACGGGGCTTCTTTGTCACTTCTCTCTCTCTCTCTCTCTCTGTGTGTGTGTGTGTGTTTCTCCTCTTTCTCTTTCTATCTTCTCTCCGACTATTCTTATCTTTACCTTATGCCCGGAAGCTTCACACACGCTCGTGAGACCTCAGTGTTCCGGTTCTTGATCTGATGAGCTTCGTCCAAGATGATCCTCTCCCAGCAGACGGAGAAGAGTCCCGGCTGCCCGTTGGACCGTCCAAACTCAGCCGAGACTGTCCCGTAGGACGTAATAACCACGTCCAGAGAGCAAAGAGAAGCAACATCTCTCACTTTATCTTCTCCAAAGTAAACCAGAAGAGAGAGAGAGTTTCTCTTCGAGTGCGATATGATCTCACTCTCCCATTGCGAGAGCATAGACATAGGACAAACGACTAATGTGGCTTTGGATTGCGGGAGACGAAGGTCAGGATGCTGATAAAGAACAGCCTCTCTTTCTTCTTCTTTTCCCGTCTCTTTCTGAGAGCTCGTTCTCTCATTCTCCCTCTCTGTTCCCTGCTCTGTCTCGGCCTTATGTTGATGAATGAGAGCGAGCATCATGATCGTCTTACCCATGCCCATTTCGTCGGCCAGGATCCCTCCTCTACATCGCTGTGCAGCAGCAGGGAAAGAGAGAGAGGCAGACCGCGTGAAAGGATTGACGAAGTAGACGGAATCCAGAGAATCGGAGGAAGTGCCATTGTTTTCTCCCTCAAAGCTCCTCATGTCCCAAAGAGGATGAAGGTCCTTGGGTCTGGGACCAGAGGAACGGAGGGGGAACTCTTCTCCGTCTTTCTGCCGTCCTTTCTTCCCTTCTCCCTCTTCTTCCACACTTTTGACTGCGTCATCATCTGTGTCATCTCCTCCACTTTTCTCTCTCTCTCTCTCTAGCATCCAGCCCAGCGCGTAGAGTTGATAGTCTCTCAAGGATATGCCCTTGAGCCCCTTGGGAGTCAGTCTCTCCCTTGTGACCTTGAGATCAGCGAGAGAAGTCTTACCCTCGCAGCCGTCATAAAGCTTGGTAATTTCATCGGCAGAGACTTTGTCTTCTTCTTCTCCTTCCTCATCAGCTGCCTCTTTCTCTTTCTCCAAAGTCTCGTCTACTGCCAAGGAAGAACCAGCGGCACCCGCAGTAAGGGTGCTCTTCTTCTCTCCTCCTTTTTTCTCTGTCTTTTTCTCTCCCTCTCCCAGAAGAGAGAGACTATTGTCTACCCTGCCAAAGCACATGAACTGCATAAGGCCAAAGAGTGCGGTAACCATGTCCTCTCTCCTTCTTTCCCCTCTCTCCTCAAAGACAGAGAAAGCATGCCGATAGACCTTCACTCTCATAGAGAGAAGTATCTCTGAGAAAAAGTCTATCTGTTCAGGGCAGAACTGGCAGTTTCCTGTCACAGTGATGAGTCTTTCCCGCAGAAGAGGAGCTAGGAAGAGAGAGAGAGAATGGGTAAGCTTTCCAATGTCTCCTCCCGTCTTCTTGTTCCTCACACGGATGAAGGCGGGCTCTGCCTTCGAGGAGAAATTGAAAGAGGAAGAAGAAGAGATACGACCTCTTCCTCTCCCTCCGCCTCGTTTCCTCTTGGAAGAAGCAGCGTTCCTGCCTGTCTCCTGATAGAACTCTACCTCATCACCGCAATAGACCGGACAGTGTCCTCTCTGTGTAGATAGACAGAGAACCATTTGTTCTCCTAAAGAGCGAGGCCATGGCAATGGCGCCTTCGCTTTCACTCTTTTCTCTTCTACTGCATCTCGCTTCGCCAATTCCTCGACCTTAGGCTTCTTCTGGACTGGCGGGCGCCCTCCGAAAGCATTAGCAAAGGAAGAGGCTCCATCGTTCGTGATGTCTGAATCGAGATCTACTATCTCTGGAGCTGATCTGTCAGTACACTTTACCTCTGGGACCTTCGCAGCTTCACATATCTCGCAGCTGACTCTGTGTGAAGGGTTGACAAAGGTGCAGGCAGCACAGGGCCAGGCCATCAGAGCGCCTGCAGCCACGAACTTCAAGTCAGAGTTGGACTCCTCCTCTGTGACCAGCAGCGTGTCCTGGGCGGTCTCAAGCCGCATCTCAGCGGGTCCTACGCTGTCTTCTTGCGTCCTCCACCCCACCTTCGGCTTACTCTAGTGCACCGTCCTCCTCCAGCTGGTAGCTCTCTTGCCACCGCGGCTTCAACTCTGACGCCGCTTCAACATCTGCTGCAGGCCCCTGTCCTATATTGGCTAGCCCTGCTTAAGAGCCCTTAGGTCCTAACCTTGCGGTGAGAAAGCTCCCTCCTGAACAGGCTTGGGTCTCTGTAAAGTATCAAGCTCCAGACGCTGTCAGCAGATGAAGCTCAACTGATTCTCTGTCTGTCGCAATCATCGCCACACTTCGTGTCGCTTCTTCGTATCTACCTCGCACTCTGTCTTGGGATGGAGCCCTCTCATTTTATCTAGATTTGATATCTCTTCTTCCCTCGGTCTTGCCGTGGTTCGCATTTTTCGGTTCCCCATTGTTTGGTTGGAAGGTGGAAAGAGAGGAAAATTTGATAGAGAATGGCCTTTATTCCCAATGAGGATAGACTTATCCCTGATAAATTGTTGTTTGAAATCAGTTTGGCGGGAGATCTGCGTTCCCGCGTTTCAGTTTGAGAAAGTGCGCTCCTGGGGGAGATCTCGGTAGTGTAGATCATTGAGCTTGGAATCATGAAGATTTTTATTGTTATTGCGTTTTTCAAGCTCTTTTGTCTTTGTTATGGCTACTGAGCTCCGGACTCCGCGCAGACTCTGCCCCGTGGCTTCATTGTCAGGGATAGCAGTCAGATGCTGACTTCATTTTCAGGGATAGCAGTCAGATGCTGATAGCAGGGGCCGTGAAGGTCGTCATATTGAGGTAGATGAATGAGTCCTAAATAAGGAATAGAGATCGGCAAAGAAGCTAAGATGGCACCTCCGATAGGACGGTCACCTGTCTTAAGCAGTAGCTATCGGGGCCACGTCCTGGAGATAGGACCGACTGCTGATGAGGTAGCTAGAAAAAGACAAGTTAGCCTGGTGGAAAGCGGACCAGCGAATGGGGAGAAACAGACAGATTTGGCATAAAGAGGACTACAGCTGGAGAAGAAGATAGGGAGAAGAGATTTAAGACCCGGCAAGAGATGGAACAGGACAATAATGGCCGTTCATGGCGCTATGTAACTGTGGTGAGTGAGCGCACTTCAAATTTATGGCTATCAAGGGCTTGTAGAAATGTGTAAGAAGCTTTATTTATAGAAATAGACATAGGGGCCAAAGACACTCAATAGATAGGGACTGAAGCACACATTGCGTCCAAGGATAGGGCGAACTAGCAAGAAATGTCTCTTCTATAAGAGAGATGATAAGAGAGAAAAGCAGCGAAGAAAGGGGGAAAAAGAGCGATTGCTTCTTCTCTTCCTTTCTTCGCCTTCTTAATGCCCTCCACCACCAGCGGCGGCACCGAAGGCGATGGCCATACCCTTAGGGGCGTTGACCTTTGCCAGGGCAAAGATAGCAGAAGTGGTGGCTGCAATACCTTCGCCGGCAATCAAACCACCACCCAAAGCAGGAGCGAAGGCTTCTGCTGCCTGTGGGTTGCTCTTCATCCAGATCCACTTGATGCCATAACCAATGACTGGGTTAATACCGTATGAAGGGGCAACGTAGCCACCCACTGCGAAGGCAATAGAGTTGGGCAGGAAGCGGGCAATCTTCTCTGGCAGGAAGTCGTTGAGAAGGTTGTTGACGATGGTCCAGACAGCAAAAGCAACCACGAAGGCCATGACATATTTAGGAAGGATGTCAAGGCCATCAACGAAGAGCACAGCCAGAGCTCTAAGACTTACGGCGCCTGGAGCCTGGAAGATACCATCCGTAGAGATGGTGAAGGCGTCAAGGAAGAGAAGATAGGTTGCAGGGGTGAAGAAAGCGGCGAATAGAGCACCGAAGACCTGAGCCTTGAACATCGCAAAGGGTGAAGTGCCCAGGAGATAGGCCGTGCGGTAGTCACCAAGGAGATCATTGGAGGATCCAACCGCAGCCATACCCAGACCAGCCAGCCAAAGAGCAGAGGTAATGTCGGCAGCCCAGCCTCCAAAGCAGATAAGAATAAACTTTCCAAGCGCAGACACAAGGCCTACATCAGTTAGAGCAGCGCCAAGATTGACTCCATACCCGATAACAGGGCCAATCAACACGCACACTAGACACTGGTACCACTTGACGTCGAAGAGAAGAGGGGTAGTGATGCAGACGAGGACAGTGTTCGCAGCGAAGCCGCCTGCCCATAGCCAGGTAGGGACCTGGGTCTTAGGGTCCTCTACTCTTCTAGAAAGCTCAGTAGCAGAGGTCATAGAGCCCCCAATGGCTCCAGCGGCCTTCTTCTTTCTCTCTGTTCTCACGTAGTCAAAGACAATCTTTCCAATTTGATAGAGGGAGTCCACGACGGTGATGGCAAGAGCAGGAAGGAACCAGTAAGACTTTAGACCCTCAAAAGAACCCTTGTCGTCGACTGCATCTGGGAACCAGTCCTTTCTATATTCCCAGACGGAAGGGGACACGATCCCGAACATCACAATAGTTCCCAAAAGCATAGACCAAGCACTCTTCCAAGGCATCAGCACGCCTGAACCAATGTAAGCGGTAGACCAGTCCAGAGTCCAGTTGAATGCCTTAGCATCGGGGCCAAACACAGGCCAGGCCTCCATTCCTCCGCCAGCGTTGAACAGCCACTTGAACCAGTACCAGAGAAAGCTACCTCCAGTAACCTTCAGGAGGAACTTCAACATCTTCATGGCAAAGTCCTGAGCTCCGGCCTGATGAAGAGACTGGATAACTACGGCCGTAGCGGTGGGCGTAGGCCATGGGTAGTCGTTCTTGACGATAAGCTGCTTTCTCATGGGCTGAGCCATGAAGAAACCCAGACAAATGACAGAGAGGAGCCAGAGCAGACCCTGCCAGTAGGCCACATCATAGGTGTCACCAGGAGCTAGCTTGTTGGGTCCAGCCACGTCAGAGCTCATAGCAAGGATATAGGTACTGCATGATGAGAGAGGGAGAAAGAGCAAATGTGAGTCCAACAGGCAGGGATACTGGAAACAATCCAGAAGAGAGAAGAAGGACAAAGAAGAGAGAAAGAAGCCAAGAGATAAGATAGGGAAAGCACATGCGCTCTTCTTCTCACCTGTAGCCACCGGTGAAGACCATAGACTGCCCCGTGGCAGCTGTAGTCTGCAAGATGACGTTCTCATGTGCGTTGAAGGGCAGAGCGCGACTGATGAACTTGGTCAGGACTCTCATG
>FLMG01000215.1:12650-23806 GCA_900088475.1 Hyphochytrium catenoides | reverse complement strand
TAAGATAGCAAAATCTATCGTTCATTTAGTAGGAGAATCTTTGGTATGGACAATTGGGTTCTCACGATATCCCCTTTCTTCGACGGCTAGGTTGGCGACTTACTTCTACTTGGACGTCTATCCAGACCTTCACCGGACGCAATTCACGATTTACAAGGTACCCATAAGGCCCTGGATATTTGCGGGAGACTGCAACCTGGTCATGGCCCTCTACTGCGGCCTACTGGTCCCAAAGTGGATGTCCAAACTCCGGAACACATCGAAAGGTGTATCGCGTTTTGTCACTATACGGTGGCCGATTCAAGTGCGTCAAGTGGTTGACCTAGCTAGCGTCAGAGAGATGGCAGAACCCCCATCTTCGGAGGATGCTGGTACTGCCACTCTTGCTTGTGGTCCAAACCAGAAAGAAAACTCCTTGAAGGCAAAGAAGAGAGAGCAACAGACGTCCTTCTTTTTCTCTCGGCAGCACACCGCCAGGGGAATAAAGATTAACTATCCTTCTCAAAGAGAATCCGAGCCACCACAGATAAGGTAAGATGCGTATTCACTAGTGCGAGGCGAGGCACAAAAAAGACTGATGATCGCTCCCTACGACCGACCGCAGAGTCCACCAGCAGCATAGCAAGGGACGGAGGGGTTATACCTTGCACCCGACAATGGAGCCATTCTTGCTTGATGACAGTGATAACCTTCTCACGCTTATCAAGACCCAAGCAGTGAGGATTGGAAGGGTCTGGTCTTTCATTTATCGTCCTCAGACCAAGGCGACTAAGCGTCCAAACCGTGCTATCACCTCGTTTGAGGTTGCGGTGGCACCGCATCATCTGCTTCCAGCTGTGCTCATCTTAGCAGCCAGTCGACTCCTGCAAGACATCCAGACCACTATGACGCTGACCTGCATCTCAACCATTGTACTCCAAGCTTTCCTTGTTTTCTTCCATGCGCCTATAAGCTTGAACTGGGTCTGTCTTATATTAAGCAGCCTCTGTAACCTCTTTCTGCTTGGCAAGTGCGCACCCAAACTTCTGAAAGGCCTCCTGCGTGACTTTGAGGTTCTTTTCCTCATAATGTGCACGGTGCAGCTTTTTTACTACTCAGGCTTGTTGACACAATGGGGAGACGGGTAAGTACCATGACGCCGAACCCCTTTGTTTGTTGCCTGCTGGTCATTAGAACTCACTCTGACGTCTTCAGATCGCTTTTGGTGGGATCCATCAGCATCACCATTGTGACCTTAGTCCTCGCGCAAGACGCAATCTTGCTTCCCGCTGAGACGCGGAGGAGATGGATCGTACTCAGCAACTCATCACTGGCGGTTCTTCAGGTTTTGCTGGCTGTGTATCTCATTATACACTCACCGGAGAGAATTGAGAAACAATTAGCGCCCTGGCTGTCACGCGAGGACTGGACTCTTTTGGCTGCTTTTCTCGGTCGACCGCCGTTGAGCTCTTGCCTAGACGCCCTCATGAACGTGTTTATCTACACTGTACGGAACTGCATCAAGGCGTACCGACATCCAGAACTGCTGCTGACGTGGCACTCAAGTGTGGCTTATAAGTCTATTATTATCCAGGAAGATAGAAAGGCGACCACGACCTAACCTTGGCAACGTGACATCAAATTTAATATAGAGAGGCAAGGCTTATAGTAAGGGGAATGCCGGCATGATGTGCTTCGTGTCTGCTATCATAAGTATAAACTATGCTATAATATATCAGTCTATCATTTTTGCCTTCTTACTTTACAGCAGCATTCATCTTGGAGCTACCCTCATCTAGTTGCGCCTGTCGTCATCGCGTCTCAAATTGCCAACAAGAACGTGGTCCCATGAGGGTCTCCTGGAATGATGGGCGTGGGTCTCTTGAATGATGGGCGTGGGTCTCTTGAATGATGGGCGTTGCTTAAAAGGAGCGAATGATGGCTCCCGCCTAAAGGTAGATAGAGACGCAACTTATCGTGCTGCTGCTGATCTTCTGTGAGTGCCGTTACCTTGTAATGGTGACATAAAGGTAGTCAGTCTCCTGGCGACACTGAGGCTGTCTATTATCACGTGGGTTGTGACCCCTAACTACGATTCTCTACTTTGTAGTGCTCTCTCCTTCCCATCACTTATCACCACTATGACTGAGACCTAAGTAAAGCAGACAAAACCTTGGTCGTTTTTCAAGCCCTCTGTGTGTGCTTGTTGAGTATTGATAATTGTTTAGATTGAAGATTGCCGACGTATTATTTTAAAGGACGAAGGCGAGAGTGCCCTGGTGAGCAGGCAATAGGAACGACGCAAGAAAAGTCACCTGTCAGAGATGCGATAGGGGACAGCAGAGCCATCATAATGCTATTCCGCCAGGTCTTGGAGAATCATTATAAGCGTAAGTGTCTTCCAGCATTGCCCTCACGCTAAAGAATGCCAATCTGAAAGGATCCTATCCCTAGTTGGGCCATGGAGTAGCAAGGTGACGCACGGACGGACTATAGCCTTACATCATGGACCACCTTGTTGCTGCCCTTTAGTTGTCGCCCCAGTTGATGGATACATTACACCAACGAAGTTTCAAAGCAGTAGCACGGATGGACAGACCCGTATGCTGGCCAGCCCACTAAGATGCATTGTCAGCCGCCGCAAGAGTTACTAAGAGTGCAATGTCTGGTAGGTCTTCCAGAATATCGTGTGGGTTAGAATCTCTGCCGGTTTACACCGTCCTACTATTCGCATCATATCCCGACGACGAGTAGCCGCAGTTCAAAGTAGACCAAACTATCCCTGGTTCTTGACTTCGTTCTCTTTTGCGGATTAGAGCAGGTTCTGCAAGGCTGCTGTAGGGCTTTGATAATCACCAGTCCTCACAATTGAACCTACTGTCTTGCGAGAAGCGGCCAGGCCAGAGAGGAGATATAAGGTCACACATCAATGATAAGGCGCCATAGGCTTCCATTAAGGCAGAAAGACTTCCTTCCATCATCATTCGCGACAACAAGAGAGTGACGATTCCTTCTCAAAACCCGTACTGAGGCGGTCATTATCGCTGGGAGTCATTCGGTCAGACAACAGGACCACTTTCTTCACTGAGCCACGGAGATATCGCAGATATGCTTGAGAGTATGGTGCATATCATCGCCCAGTAGAGAGGCTTAGATAACGTCATTGACGCTTAACGAGGAAGTAAATAGTGGTACCACAGTTGCTAAGATAACAAGAAGATTCACTTGGCGTTACGATAGCTTCTTAGGAGGCATATCACGAGAAGAAGAGCGAAACACTGCCACCAATTCGCACCTTGAACAGCCTTGAAGAAGACAATGAGCAGATAAAACCCACCAAAGAAGATCTTCAAAATTGCTCTGAGAACGAGTGTACCCGTTCTGCCCCTCATGATGCGCACGGCAGCTTTGTCAAAACCATCGTCAGTTGCTCGCCTTGATCCTCATACGCTCATCATGCCTTTATATTCCTGGTGTGCATATTACCAGGATGGTTGTCTGGTTATCCCGTAATGATGCTACACACTCCATCCGTTGAGGAGCATCAGCAATACTATTCACTATCATGGCCTCGCCGCTGAAGCCGTAATTTCTTGAGGAGTTTGCTGCTAAGTGAATCTCTACGCTGTTCGTAGCCGAGATGGCGATGCGATGCTGGAAGTAGATGTAAAGGCTCATAAAGAGCAGGAAGAGCACGAACGAAAGGGTGGCAAAAATCTTCAACCACGGTTTTGACGACTGGGTCTTCTTCATCATCCTCTACTGTTGTGGGGAAGAAGAGAAGCTCACGAAGAGGCAACAAGGAGGAGGAGGAGGCGCGTCGTCAGACACTCGCTCATCCACCACTCACGACGAAAGCTAGATGACTGCTTCTGATAACGATGGGAACTTGTTGAATGGGAAAGTAGGCTTGATGATGACTGGATGATGATGATGATGGGACGTGGTAGTCGAAGGCAGTCTTCATCTCCCATCATGGTGACGATAGCAGGCAGCATTCAATCTCATGAGACAGGTAAACGCAGGTTTTATCCTGTGTCTCTTCTTCATGACCACTGACCAATAGAGGCAGAACTAACAACCTTCCCACCATGCGCAGACCAAAACAGCACTAAGCAACCTTAGTAGTTGTAAAAGCCTTAGCAAAACTCTTCTTGTCGTCCGTACCCCTTGTCATTATTATGAGGTTATGACAGTCATCAACATTCGTTTTGGACTTGTTAGTAGGTAGTAACAGGCGCGGTTGATACTACCGTCGGCAGGAGTAGCTCTTCTGCTGATAGTCTGGCTGGGAGGCGTTTCCTCATAATAAGAACCCTCCACATAAGAATAACCCAAGGTAGTATTGGATGGTAATAACAGTGGTAGGAGTTAACCCCCACCCACGAATAAACGTCCTGCGGTCCCTCTCCAACAACCCAGTCTCATTGATGACACGCCAGGAACCTTGCGCCAGTAGAGCTTTCACTGCTGGCTCGCTGCTGTTGCCCAATAATAATATTCATTCACCGCCATCATCAGCGCAGTGATGCTTTTGCTGCTACCGTTGATGAGACCACCGCCTCCTATTATGTTGGATATCAAAGAATAGTAGTGGAGCGTGCTGCAAAGAAGAAGGAGCCACAAAAAGAAGCACCACCATGGGTTGTTCTTCTTCGGAGACACATTCTCATTGTTTGTTCGTGCTCGGTCGGCACAGTCGTCTAACGAAACACAGACGACTGAAGACTGAAGGTGCGAAGAACAATCTTCTCAGAGGACACAGATGATGAGCTTGGACTCTTCTTGCCGGCCAAAGTTAGCTTTTGGCGACGTAATAGGCTTGCGTGAAGTACTCTCAGTTCTTCGTTCTTGCAAGAAGAAACGGATAACGAGGCGCGCGCCACCTTGGGGAGTAGTAACACGGTCCCGATGAACAGCAGACAGTACCTCAACTTACTGCCTGCTTACAATCGTGTGCATGTGATGCTACAGAAGTACTCTCCTCGCCCAGCAACAAGAGTAGTTGGTGGTGTTAATGTCCTTCTGATGAGTGAGGGAGTAGCTACACGCACAAATAATCACCACATCCTGCCTAGACCTCTTCTCCACTACCAAGGAAACATCATTCCTCCACTTCTGCCGTCCTCCTTCTCGCTGCGTTTGCTGTCAGAATCATTATCATACGAAACGACTGTTCAGGGAAGATGACGAGGAAGGATTTCCCAGAAGTATCACCTACCGGTACCACTCACAATCAAACAACAAAATGTTATGGAGAACAAGCTCTGCTACGATGGGCATTAGCCGCCAACAAGACAATAATCATCACGTCGTTGCCGCCGCCGCAGCAGCGATAACTTCATCATCTTTAGAGCTTATCTTGGAGAAGGATAGAAGTAGGAAGCGGGACTGGGAAGTGGAGGACAGCAAGCTTGTGCTTATTCTCCCTCGGTCCGGCCCCTTCCTCCAAAGTTTACTACGACGGTGGGCTGCCTTTTTTGAAAACTAGTCGTTGCCAAAAGTGTAGAGTATCCCTTGGTTCTGCGAGTGCAGGTAGACTATCTTCTCAACATCCTGGTAGTAGTTCACTATCACATCTCGAAAAAGTGATGTTAAAGACATTGTTCTGCTGTCCGCAGGCCACAAGGTCTAAGCTGACTATGTTGAAGGTGATTCTAAATGGGAGAAAAGATTTTCAAGAGAAGAAGCAGAAGAAGGACTCATCTATGAGACTGAGTATATGTTTCCTGTCTGCTCGCCCGGGTGCATGACGAGAGCACAAACATGTATAAGCCTCTGGCTGGGGGATCAACCTGGCGCTTCACTTTACTAGCCCGGGAGCTTTCCTTGACGCCTGGCTGGATCAAGCGGAAGGAGGCTCTTGGCTCCAATCGCATAGATTATAGCGGAGTCCTAACTTACGGAGTGGGAAGAACTAAGCGATTAAGTACATACTCGCCCCTTCCTACTACCCAGCGAACAGTGTTGTCATCACCTAATACAACGGGCCAAATAATTAATCAAACACCTAGGGGCTGTCTCTAGCAGAGGTCAACGAAGCGATGGGCGTACGGCGGGTGACGGTTCTGCAGCAGTGCTTCTAGTCAGCGGTAGCCCCCTTATTCTTTGCCGCGATGTCTAGGTTCTGAGCCGTCGTCGACAGAGGGTATGGCCGATCGAGCAAAAGTCGGTGAGTGAGGAGCGAGGGCATTCCCATCTCTAACCGTGCATGTCAGCAGCCGGTGGCAGAGGCTAAGGTTGATTGAGCAAAATTTTTTTTGGAGAGTGAGGATGGAGATCGTCCCGTTGATGCAACGCCATCATGCTACCTTTCGAAATAAAACTATGTCTGGTGTCCGCCAGCAGGACAATTGTCTGGTTAATCCGTGGTGGTGATGCTGCTAAAAGTTATGCACTCCATCCGTTGAAGAGCGTCAGCAATTTACTTATCAGTGCTACCATGACCCCGCCATCGAAGTAGTAGCTACCATTTCTTCGCTGAGAAAACCTCTCACCGCGTACCTCTACTAAGCCTTATGGTCGTACCAGAGATGGCGCTGGCATTCAACTGGAACTAATAGATAAAAAAAGCTCGCAAAGAACCAGGAAAAGAGAGCGGATACTGTCGCAACTGACTTAGCAGCCAAGCTTGTGACCTTCGATATAGAGAAGAGTGAGTCAATGGGTTTCGCTAAGTCTTCGCCTGGGTTGGCCAGACCTCCGGTCCGACAAAGCTTCGCAGAGGTAGACTTCTCAGGCGATAAAAGGACTCTTTTCTGAAATTGAACTTTATAGACTGATCAGCATTGCCAGCAGAAGCAAACCGACCTCAAGAGGGAGGAGCAGAGAGCGAAAGAGAGAGCAAAGGTATAGAACTAAATGAGAGCAGCCTTTTTCGTAGTAAGCGCTACGCTGATAGCCAACCATTAGCCCAGGAGACTCAAACTACCCATCATCGTCGGCTAGTTTCCTTTGAAGGGCGGGGCGTTCCTGCCAGCGCCTCCTCCTATCCACCTCCTGGCCCCAGCGCTAGCTCCAAGAGATGAAGCGAGACCTTGTGGTTCAGAGGAGTGTATGGTACTACTACACGGAGTATACACATATCCCACCCTTGCCCTTTAAACAGCTTCGCCGGAGAGACCTAGGAAGCATCCTCCACTGCCATGGTGGCAGTACCGTTGACCGTGAAGCCAGTACCTTCGTAGTGATTGCACCTTCTTGTCGCCGGAGAGAAAGACTAGTAAGACTCCCCCACTGCCATCGACGTGGCAGGACCCTTGACCTACAGCTTGCTCTCAAAGGCAGTAGTCCATAATAGCACCGTTAACTCTTCCAACAAGCACTTCTTCTTCTGCCAACCAACCTAACTACTTGCGCGCCACAGAGGTCATTCGCGACCGCTACATACCAAACCCTTGGCGGGTAGACGCTCTGGCAGCAGTATGTATGATGAAGTAGCGTGGCCCAGCAGTAGTCGAGCTCGTGCTCATCATTAGGGCATCGGCCACTACCTGGATGACCGCATCTTCTTCAGCTCCTTCCGCCTTCGAACAGATAGAGTAGTTGTATAATCAGGGAACAAGGAGGAGGAGGCAAGTCCACCGTCTATCTATTGACCCAACATAACGAAGGAAGTAGAGTGGCTCCTTAATTTGCTCCTTGTTACGTAAAAAATCTATGATTACAATATAGAGTTGCGGTGATGATGATGAAGGGAGGTTATTAGTCTTACGAGTAGCGTTCTCTGTCTGCTTTGACGATGCCATGTCATTCCAGTGAGCACTCGTTGCGGATTAACTTTTCATAGCCAGTACATATCAAGCGCAAGAGGATCGGGCATATTGGTGGAATCATCGGGTTGACGTAGATGTGCTGCTGTTGAATCCTCCCGGGGTCGCTCTATGAACTAACCATGCCTCATTCAACTGTCAACAAAAGAAGATAATCCGGAACGAGTGCTCATGGAATGACATGGCTTCATCAAAAAAGCGGACAGAGAACGCATTCGCAGCTCGCCGACATCATCAAGTTTCTCTCGCAGTCAAGTCACCAAACTACTTGTTCGGTAGGAGAGGTCTGTGTCGACCATAGAACGTCGTGATGAAACTTCTTCTTCTTGTTGACTTCTGTTCAACCCCTGAGGAGTGTGTTGTTGACAGCTGTGGTTGCTGCGTCCCAGACCTTTTCTGCTGCTCCGTCCCCTGGATGAATGAGCTCCTTCCACTTCTTACACTGGCCACTTCCTTTGTGGCTGCTGGTGCACCTTATTAGCAGCAGTAGCCTCAGTGCGGATGAGAAGAGCAGTAGTCAGCAGACGCCAGAGGCCTCTTGTTGCTTGCAGCAGAGAGACAGACAGCTATTGAACAGATCTTCACGACGATGATAGAACAGTTCTTGCCCAAGTTGTCACATCAATAGATCTCTGTAGGCGGGACGGGGGGGAGGTCTGAACTACGGTGATCAAGAAAGGGGAGAGAAGGGGGTGGAGGCAGCACTCTTAGGGTTAGCCTAACTCTTGGAAGCAGGAGGAAATAAATCGTACAGTATTCTTCGGCGTGGTGGTCCTTGGGCTAAAAGCTAAAAGTAAAGGAGCAATATCCCAGCCATTATAATAGAGCGAGAGAAGAAAACGCTTTTTATAAACATGAATCTTCTTGTGGAAAGAAGACGGACAAGTTGCTTTGCAGGCTTGCTGTCTTCCGACCTGCGCTCGCAAGGCGCATCTTCCTGCTCGCTGCAGTTGCTTGGTATTTCTTCCTCCTTCGTCGCTTAGTCTCAAGGAACTGAGTGAGCCCCAATATCAATCATCCACCAGAGACGAAAGAAGAAGAAAACGCGAAGTGCAATGGGTATGCCAGGCAGACCATTAAGAGACTACCCTCTCGCTCCTCCGATCATTCCATATGGACCGCGAGTGCACCCATTCCTCTACGGCGGCGAAGCTGCTGATGAGCCAATCTTTGTAGAAATAAGAGGATTCGGAACGCGCGACTCGACCTTCGTCAAGCTTGAAGACGTCGCAGAAGCGTTTGGACGAGAAGAGACCATGAGGTTCTTTCAGGATGAAGGAGGCCTCACTAATGATGAGAGTGATGAGTACAAGATCTTCCGAGTTGTTGGGGACGACATCACCAGCGGCGAGGAGCAGGAAACTACTGCAATCTACCTAACCATGATAGGGTTCATGCGTTTGATGGCAGGGAGTAGGAGCCCAGTGGCTCGGCAATCGTTTGATAAGTTTGCAGAGATGTTGTTCAGTGTCCAGTTTGGAACTCCATCGGACAAAGCCAACTTTGTTGGGCAACTATTTTCAGGCCGTGGATGATTTTGAATTGGCGGCGCCACGTATCCCACAGGGCTGTGGACTGCTGACGAAGTGCAGATTTCTAGAGGGCGTTTAACAGTCCTGCTGACTAAGAAGGGCGAGCTGTAACGCAGCAAAAGCAAGACCACCACCACCAGGATGCTGTTATTGCCGCGGATGGTGCTTAGTAAGATGAGAATGAATTCTTCATATATTCTGGTAGATGAAACGAGTTCAACATGCCGTGGCGTCCTAAGTTTGGCGTGCATCACTTGCTCTGGACCAACACCATCGTCACGCAGGCCCGCTCCGCAACATATCGCCGACGGTTGGTGGTACCGTACCATCATAGTAATATTGCCCACACCAGCTAGAACCGAGCCCAACATACAACAAGGCTGTAAGATACTGCTGCCATCATAGATAGGTCACATATCAGCCACGATCGCCGGACTCGTCCCAGCTAGCATGATGGCACCTGGAGTTGAAACAGTTAATATCCAGCAACAACAACACTCCTCGCCACTCTGCTAAGCCTGCGACACGAGGAAGAGAAGTAAGTTACCAACAGCCACTACGAGAAGATGATACACCCTACTACTAGCAGTCGGCATCTCCCTCTCCTTGATAGTCTGCCGCAGAACCATTGGATTATTTTATGGAGTGGACAGGGATGATGGTACTACCCCTCACTGTATCAATGCGCGGCGCTGCACGGAGTGAAGAAAGAGCTGAAGCCTTAACGGCTGGAGAATGAACGGGCGTGGTGTTTGAAGTGAGGAGTACGTAGGAATAAAGGTCTTTTCTTCGATACGACTCTCCGTAAGTGACAGCTGGAGGAAGTTGATTAATTTACCTAAACACTGTTCTTTGGCACCACGGACGGAGATTCTACAGTTCTCCTTTGACGGACGTCGTGACGACCACGTGCACCACCGGGATGCAGGAGTACCGTCATTAGGCAGTAGGCAATCTCTTCTTACTACCGGTCTCTTTCATAAAAATGTATTCACTTTTATTTGTAAAGACAGACGGCAGCAGCAGTTCTCATTATGATGATGATGCTCACCTTAATAATCTACATGGTGCTCGCCGCTCAATGATAGAAGAGCTCAGAGGTGCTCCAAACAGCAAAAGCGCCGACCTAGCTGATTGAATGAGCTGCATGCATCATTTAGAAGATAGCACCACCACCGAAGAAGAAGGTCGTGGTGGTCGGCAAGTGTTAGCTGCTGCTGCTGGCAGAGGATGAGGGCGGCGAAGACTCCGATACATTGATCGTTTATCAGAGTTCTAGTACTTGTACAACGTAACGTATGAAAGCCGCTGTTGACCTTGATGAGACCCTTCTCTATGCCTTGACAACCACTCAGACCTCCCCTGGTAGCAGAGGAGTGAAACTGCCAGCACCAGCTGCCTGTACTACTGGTTCTCTCTTTCTCTCTCCCTCTCTCTCTGTCTGTCTCTCTCTTCTCTTTCTCTTTGTCTTTCTCCTCTTCTCTTCCCATTTTTCTATCTCTCTCATGTTTTGCTCTCACTCACTCTCTTGTTCTCTCTCTCGCTCTCTCTTGTTCTCTCTCTCTCTCTCTCTCTCTTATTCTCTCTCTCTCTCTCTCTGTCTCTCTCTCTTCTCCAATTCAATCGCTCTCTCCGTCTCGGTCTCTTCTCTCCTCTTACTCGTTCTACTCTTTTCCTCCGTTTGTCTGCCTTCATCCCTATCTTTCTCTAAACTTGTCCAGCTCGTCTTCCGTTCGATCTTGTCAGGAATCAATGTCACTCAAAAGTCTTTCTTCTTCTGCTCCTTTAGCTTTAGTCTCTCTGCTGTGTGCATCTTTGTCGCTCTCTCTCTCTCTCTCTCTCTCTCTCTCTCTCTCTCTCTCTCTCTCTCTTC
>FLMG01000215.1:0-12600 GCA_900088475.1 Hyphochytrium catenoides | reverse complement strand
GCAGACAGCTGGAAGACGTGATATCTAGCTAGCTCGCAGCAATGGACCCGCGGCCTCGGACAAGGCTGAGAGCGAAGCTAGATGCTCCCACTAAGTTGCTATAGATTCCTACCTATATGCTGGGATATTGCAGTGGTCAAGACTACGACGGAGAACAGAGAAGGAGTCAGGCAGCCTCATTCCCTGCACAGATCCCGTTCATCCCCTCGCTCGGCTCCCAATGATTTTCTGAGCTCTCTCCTCCTCCAAAGGCCTCGTCATCGTAGAGAATGCCGCTTTTCCTATAGCTAGCGGGCCTGACAAGGATGTGAGCACCCCGCCCCAACTCACACAGTGCGTCATAGCTCTACTATTCAGAGAGAACGGCCCTCGCTGCCTGTCGGAACCATGGGAAAGACACCGGCGAGCGTGGCTCCGACAGTATTAGTCGGGCCTCCTGCTGGGCTGAAGCAGCCGATTGAGAGAGATCTTCCCTCCTCTTCCCCTCCTTCTCAATCACAAGATTCTTGCTCGTTGTCCTCTGCACTCATTCTATGGAAGATAAGTCCGGCGCCGGGTTACGAGGATATTGTCATTGAAGCCAGGGAGACGCTCGCGGTGGCCTTCATGCCAGCAAAGTTCCGCCAACGTTTCCTGCGCTTTCGGCGAAGCAAATTCTATCGGACTTTGACGGTCATTATCATGGTGTCGTACAGCATCAGTGCTCTTAGCAGCATAATTGCATTAGAAAACGTCGGGAAAGAAGTTCAAGCTGCTTTCGCCGTGATCTCAGGAATCTTGTACACTTACTTCTTCCTCTTCTCGATGCCAGACTTCAACACCACGCTGGTACGGATGATTCTGCGAGACTTTAGCTCCTGCTTCTTCATGGTGCAGGTACTGCCCTGCTTTATCCTGCTAAACTATCACGCCTACCATGCGACGGGGACCGAGTCCATGCAGGCCATAGGCCTCTCTCTCCTCACATTTAGCGGTGGCCTTGCCATTCCCCTGTCAGATACAATGCCGCTTATTACTGATACCAGGAGCAAGACAGCTGTCGCTGCGATAGGTTCAGTCATTGGAACTTATATACTCATCAGGTAAAGTGCTTTTACTGCTCTTCTCGTTGGTGGGCGCTGTCCATTACTACGTGGTTTACTTATGATGGCTGCTGCGCGTGCTTATCGTCTGTGTCGTCTGACTATAGGGTTGCCACGTACTTCTACATGGAGGTCTATCCAAACCTCCGCATGACGCAGTTGGTTATCTATAACATACCGGTCAGGCCATGGATCATAGCCGCAGACTGTAACTTAGCCTTGGGCCTTTACTGCTGCCTTCTTGTACCGAAGTGGCTAGGAAAGCTCCAAAACACTTCCAAAGGAATATCCAGGTTCGTCACTATCCGCTGGCCCATTCAGATCCAACAAGTTGCTGCCGCCACCGGTGACACAATAATAGCGGCGGAAGGGTTAGAGAAGCCTCCCGCAAGCCGTGCTGCCAAGGCGCTACAGGGCCGCAACGCATTAGTCGCAACGTCAACTGATGGCGGCTTGTCGATGAAGGTAGGGGAACACACTGCTCATCAGGCCGAGGTAACGGGACCTGCACGAGCGAAAGGGTAAGTTGGGTTTCCGTCCACCGAGTCTTTGCCTGTTGAGGATGCGATATCCGTTACGTGCACTCATCTTGCATTCCTTAGGGCTCATTCTGGAAGAGGACGAAGAGGCTACACGCTTCATCCTATAGCGGAAACGATGCTCCTAGCACCACACGAAGATGTTTATCACAGCATTAGGACCAGATATAAACGATCGACAGGGCACTCCCCGTATATCAAGCCGTTATCGAAGGGAAATAGAGAGAAGGATAACCTGCTGACATCATCTCTCTTCCTCGGATTCATGCACATTGGCAGGGAAAGGAGTCTTGTCCTCTCTAGCTTCTTTGCCATTGGAGTTCAAGCTCTATTGGTGAACAGTCAGGCGCCGATCGTTGCCATCTGGTTTTTCTTGGCGATGAGCTTCCTGTGTAACCTTTTGCTCCTAAGTAAGGCGGTTCCAAAGCTGCTGCTGCTTCTCTTGAGGGACTTCGAAGTTCTCTTCCTGTCACTTAACACTGGCCAGCTATTTTACTATGCAGGACAGCTGACGGGCTGGGGTCCCAGGTACGACCTTTATATGATTGTTCTTCTTCATTATGTTAGCACAGTACTCACTGCCCACTTGCAACCCCTCTTAGCTCAATGGTTGTAGGATCCATTAGCATGATCACAGCGACCCTACTCTTAGCCCAAGATGCCATACCCCTTCCTCCCCAGAGTAGAAGAAAGTGGGTGGTCCTTAGCAATTCTCTCCTCGCTGCTGTCCAGATTATCTTGGCTCTCTATCTTGCATCACGGTCGCGTCGCGACAGCGGTCAAGAGAAGCAAACACCGCTTTCATCGCTGCAACAGAAGGATTGGACGCTCTTTGCCACCTTCATTGCGCGGCCCCCTTCGAGCTCCTCATTGGATGCTCTCTTCAACCTGTTTATATACACAATGCGCAACATCGTCAAGGTCTACAGGCATCCAGACTTGCTCCTAACCCTTCATTCCAGCATTGAGTATAATGCCATCATCATAAAGGATGAGGTCAATCGCCCGAGCTAGCACTACTAGGGCTATATCTTGCTTCCCTTGTGGCAGCGAGAGTAAGAATAGCGACGCCTTCTTGTGCCTCATTGACTTTGTCCCCGACAATGGGCCAGCTGATTGATATCCTTATCAGGTCAAGGCTGGCAAGGCACGTCATTCTTCCTCCATAGCTTTTCATACTCGGGCACATGGGACATGACCGCTCTAATCATTCTAGCACTTCCAGTAGTATCAACCTAGTGAGTCGGTCAAATGCATCCGGGGCGGGAGGACGCGAGGGGATAGAACCATGTGCAATCTTATGTGTATATTACTTCGCACCGTAATGGCTAGATCAACGCACATCCAACCCTTCTACTTCCCGGTCTTCGAAGTTTACCTCTGATCTTTTTCTGAGCAAAGAGAGGTCTAAGAAGTGTGAGTTGGCCGGGACAAGCGAGGGAAGAAGAGAGAAAGAGAAGTGTCAGGTCGGTGATTACCAAGGCTTTCATAACAACAGATGCGCATCACCTTCACTTCGTTCGGCATTTGCCTGGTAAGTAGTGGGTGATTTTCTGAACCCGCTCGCTCTTATAAAGAAACAAGGCTCGTATGTCTCGGCCGTCGCCCGCTCCGACCCCGACCAAATACTATGTGCAGCACATGTTTATGTTGGTAGTTGGGTTTGGGATTAGATTCTTTATTTGATAATACTGTGGCTGTCGTGGTCGCCTGCAAGAAGATGGCGTTGAAGGCCCTCGCTCTCCTTCCCAATAACTATGACATGCTAATCGACGAAGTATACTTATGTTTTAGCATGTCATAGTTATAGTGAGGGGGCGCTGATGTCCTTGTTTGTTATTGTCATTCTTCTTTTTGCGGCCGGTTGTTCTTCAGGTGACGTCAAATCTCTATGATTTCTTCGCGAACGTTGTGGCGGCGGCGGAGGGGTTATGTTGTTGGATTCGTTATTGTCGGTGGAGGTTGCATTCTGCTGTTGTGGCAGGATGTCGCTGGCAGGTGTTTCTCTGCTCTCTCTTTCTCTAATGACTCCAGGCACACCCGCTAGATCTACTTATTAGCAGTCGTTGATCCAACAAACACGGAGATCTCAGGATGTCCAAGTCAAGAGGTTCTACTGTCTATGCACTGGCACCACCGATCGAAGCCTCCTCAAAGTACTGCACTAATAGAACAAGTGAAGGTTGGATAGGAGAGCTATAATTAGTGCAAGAAAGGTTCGGATAGCTGACTGACTATCCATGTTCGTAGAACGTCCTCATCATGTGGCATCCTTCTCATTGGTGGTGAAGTTGCTCCAAACTCCTTCCAAACGCCTCCGTTGCCCCTTGACTCTCAACAGATAGTTCCAAAAAAACCGCTAGCCAGTAACCCCAACCTTGAAGAAAGTTCGTCGCAAACAGCCGCATTCAGGTTTGGAAGAGGGCCACTTAGAACTAATGCTTGCTGGCACGCTGGAGGTTGAGAGATGAGGAGTTAGGTACACTACGGTTATGTAGACATGCGCCCAAAGCTGTCGGAGTCTGATGCAGCCGACAGCAGACAACAGAAAAAGTGCATGTTATGGACTAAGAAAGGTTGTCAATCTACCACAGGCTTCACTCCTTCATTGAACCGGGATAGTAATAGTTCCAACGGGAGGGAAGCACGAAAGACGGTCTTAGGCCCTGTGACATGTGTGACATCTCTGGTACAGGCCTTGACGCAATGTGACGAGCAAGCTCTGTCACTTCCTGACCTAGACATCATCATAGCCTGACTTCTAACAATAGGTCTACTGTTTTGCAGTACTGGTTCGTTCATTTGGCGCCCTTGCTGCTAATATTAACAATGGGGACGGACCAAACCTTGTGATCTTCAGCAAAATAATAAGGAAAGAAAGGCTGATGTGAAGGGAGACGAACTACAGATGCAATCCGTCAGCAACCTGGGGAAGAGTCTGGATAGAGACAGTGAAAGAGCACGGAACGCACTGCCATGTAGTCTACGACCACTTCTGTCGTAGAACTACCAGATCTTAGGGTACATAGCCCTTTGTCAAGACAGAATACTCTTAGCTGGAGCCCGTCAAGCATCTATGAAATCTGGCTGAAGACGGCTAGAACTAGCACTAGAGCCGGAGAGGCATACAGAGCAGCTGATCTATACTATTTCCGAGTCTAGCTTTTTATGCTGATCGTTGTTCTGGCTAGCATGGCCGGTGGTAGAATTCAGAGTAGCCACACACCGCAGTACCTCTAGAGCTATTCCCTAGACCTCCGTATATCTTCCTCCTGGCGCTCCACTATCTGTCAGTGACATTTGAAGCAAGACGATATCGTTGTTTCTAGAGCTAGCGATGCCCAATCTCTCTTGCGTTTAGGGTTTAGCAGTGCCAGCTGTGAGGGCGAGAGAGAAGGACAGCGCCGATGCCATCATCTTGCATGACCTTCTCGTGGTTACGTCGCACGGCATTGAGACGGCATCGCACATCCTGGCAGTGTGTCATCATTGTCCATACCTCTCGGCAGACGCTAGTACCTAGCCATCGAAAAGAAGCATCATTGGCCTAGCAGTCCCTGATTTGCAATTGTCAACGCAGGCTACTCCCATTACTGTCTTCACATTGTTTCTTGGGCCCTTTGTGGTTATCATCTTCGTGCCGTTCTTACCATCACAATGCTGAGTCATCGCAGTGTAGGGCTGCTGTTATGGTCAGCAGCCTTGCTTCTTCCTCAAACGGCTACAGCCGGGTGCAAAAGGAAATCAGGGCATGATAAGGCTCAGTCTGGAGCTACCTCCTATGTATATGAGCAATGCGGGGGCATCAACTGGAAAGGAAGTACGACCTGTGAGGCAGGCTCCAAATGTGTCGTGCAGAATGACTACTACTCACAGTGCCTACCGGACGCTTCTTCTTCATCTGCTTCTGGAGCTTGTGCCCTACGCTATGCCCAGTGCGGCGGCAAAGGGTGGCAGGGCCCGACCTGCTGCAACCCTGGTAACACTTGCACGGCTTTTGGCGAGTGGTACTCACAATGTCTACCAGCTCGGGGAAGCACTTCACCTAAACCTCTTGGGCCATCTCCAGCGCCCCCTCCTCCTCCTTCACCCAAATCTCCATCTCCCTCCAAAGACGACTATCCCTCGGTTCCTGCGCCACCAATGTCAGAACCTTATCCTTCGCCACTGCATCCTCCTTCCTCCCCATCCCCATCTCCCTCTAAAGACGACTATCCCTCGCTGCCTTCGCCGCCATTGTCAGACAGTTATCCTTCGCCACTGCCTCCTTCTCCACCTTCGAAACCTCAGCCGAAGCCACCCGTAGTCGGACCGGCACCTGCCCCTACGCCAGCGGTCACAAGCCCCAACAAGCCAGCTCTTTCTTCTAATGGCACGAGCGTGTCTTCTTCCGGAGGCTTCAACCCTTGCAAGTTCAACTTCGGCACGTCTTACGATGGGGAGAAGGATTATTATGAAGGCTTGGACTATCTGACAGTCTGGGCTGGCGCGCCAAATTCTGAAACGGGGAGCACTGACTTTAACCCTTACTTTCATGGAAAAATGCTTGAGACAGCGATGAAGTACAAGCTCACACCAGTATACTACGGCTATATTATTGCCTTCTCAGGTCGAGCCAAAGCAGGCCTCCGAGACTGCGACACCGGAGGCTTAACCCTGTGCGAAGGAGGCGCAGACTTTATCCGGAAAAACCGCGACCTTATCCTTAAAACCTATGCGCAGTATGCAAAAGAGACAGCCAAGATCATCGGAAAGAATGCGATGATGATTTGGCTGCTGGAGCCCGACTACTACCAATACTCAGATAACAAGCACGAGACGTATGTACAGCGCGGTGGAGGACTAAAGAAGCAAGAGATGACGGCACTGCTCGACGATATTATTGCGGCAATAAAGAAGGAGCTGCCAAACGCTAAGACATCGTGGGACATCAGTCCTTGGGTTAACGGTGCCCAGCAGGAAGCGTGGTGGAGCAACTTCAAATCCAGCGACCTTGACTTTATCCACACGAGTGGCGGGAGGACCCAGGCTTCTATGAAGCGCATTAGGAGTGATAATAACAATCTCATTGAGTGGGGTTGGATGACGAGCCTGACTGGCAAGAAGCTCATTGCTGACACCGGCTATGGCTCTGGCGGAGGGTCCACCGGACATGATGAGGCCTGGGACAAGGTCGAAAATCTTAAGGCAAGGATAGCAGACGGCGTAATCGGCATCACTCAGGCCAAGCCCAAACCTGGCTGGAATAAGGTGGTTGCTCAGCTGCGGAAGCAACTTCCCGCCAACATTTGCTCTGCCCCGCCAGCCGATGATGGTTATCGGCGACACTTGCGATAAGCAAGGCTTTCTTGACTCCGCAAGGAAACTACTATTTCTCTGCATGTTGCTTGTCTTGACGTCACTCTACAGTTTGATAGAGCTTTCCCGACCCAAGAGACAACTAATTATTAAATGTATTTACTGGCATAGGCCCTACAGGCAGTCTCGAGTCTCTGTCTATCTTCTCGTCTCAGTGTTCTGCAAATTCATATATTGTTGGCAGCAGTGAATCGTCGCCGTGCCTGTTGGGGGCATTCGCGGTTAGTCGGCTCACATATAGTCAGACCGGCAAGTATGATGCAGTTGGTCTCGTGACACGAGTGGAAGCATCACTTAGGCCAGTGCGCTTATTAGTCCTTGCTTTTGATAGAGCAATGCACCTGGAATAGGCTATTACTTCTGCACAAGCTCACAGGACACATCTTCTCTGGCAATGCCAACAGTAGGAGAGACTAGGCCAGGGTCAACAAGGGAAGGTACCTGCCATAACAGATGTATTTATTCACATATAGATAGTCTCTAAAGGAGTGCACAAACAGCGAGGATACGAGTGAAGTCTCAGAGCTGAGAGCTCCACACACGAAGTATACCATGGACGATCTGCTTAGTTAAGCGGGAACACTGTCTGGTTGGTGTAGACAACGTTCTGATAATCACCCTCAGGGCAGAAGGGGAACTTTGGGCTAGATGGGGCTAAAAAGAGTTTTCTCCCAGCATTGTAGGTCGAGTATGCCCCTACAAGGGCGCAGACGACTACGACGATGCCAAAGTAAACCTTCTGATAGACGGGAAGCGTCCGCCAGAAGACCTTCAAATAGAACAGACATGGAAGGATGATGCAGCAAACGCTCATCGCAGAAGCACCGATGAAGTCTTGGAGGTCGAGGAAATGGTCTTTGAGGCCACAAGCAAGCGCAACTAGAGCACCGATAATGAACAAGCGCAGCAAAGTGACCTTCCACATCACTCCCGGTTGGCGATAGGTCTTCATATCCTCATCTTCCTCATCATGACCCGCAATGTCCACCAAGGATGCAATGGAATGGATACTCTTTTGACGAGTGCTGCCTCTAAGTCCTCCTGGAGAGGCCAGCTCCTTATGCCGCCCGGATGCCGAGCCCAGCATCTCTGGAGTTGTCACCTCCATACCTACTCCATGAGTGCTGTCGATACCACCACGATGCCTATCACCATAGCCAGTCCTATCTCCATGAGCGCCATAATGCGTTGGCAGCTGTCCTTGCCCTTGGGAAGAACTGTGCAGCCCAAGGATTGCCCTTTCGGCTAGATAAAGCGCAGGGTGAAGGATGACTGCAAAGGCGATTGTGATGTGGAGCTGCATGGCTAAGAAGGATAGAACAATAGAGCCCCTGGAGGCCGTAAACCCCAAGCTCGTCCCAGAGACAGCGAACAGAAGGTTCCCTGGGATTTGACATCCGACCAAAACGTATCCCGTAACCGCGATGATCAGGAAGAGGACTGAGATGAAGGCCAGAGTGCCTGCAATGACGCCAGGCAATCTCTTGGGGTTTGAATGCTGCCGTTGGAGAGCTGGGATGACGATGGACGCACCATAGGCCAGACTTAGGTTACCGAAAGTTGCGATCACCTGTTCGAAGGTCACATCAGGAGCTGGTCTCGGGCTCTTCAATGGAGTTAAATAATAGTACATGATGCCTAGAGCAATCCCATCCGCTAGAAGAGTTCCTACGGCTCCAGCGAAGGCTGCACCAGCTGTTTCCTTCAGCGTCGGCGTGAGACAGAATGGAGTGAGACTAATTGCCATCAGGACTATCCATATATACGGAGATAGCGCATCCGGGAAGAGCACATCAAGAAGGATTGAGCCGAGCACCAGGAAGGCACAAGGTACAAGCAGACATACGCCAAGCTGAGAAAGGTTAACAGCCCATCGCCCTGCTTTCCCAAAGACCCATTCGCCTAGATCGCCAAAGGTCCTCACTCCCGGTGGTGCAGCCAGAAGGGCCTTGCTGACTGCAAACGAGGCAAAGACATTCGCACTTGCCATAAATAGGAGCGCCAAACTAGCCGCTACTGGCCCTGCTCGGGCAAAGTTTGCAGGCATGCCCAATGTACCGATGCCATAGACACAGCAGAAGAGATTGAAGGAAGCCTTCAGATCTTCTGTCGTCATAAGATTCCTTAAAGAGAAGCCCATGATGTCCGTGATTTAGATGCCTGGACAGGAATAAAGGGCCTGCCGCTTTAGAAACCTCTTGCTTGTCGATCGCAGCGACCGAGTATCGGTCAGTAGTAGTAGCTGATGGTGTTGAAGTTATGAAGGAAGTTGAAGAATGAGAAATGGCAGATGATTGAAGAATCTGCCGCCCAGTTCTCAGTGATAGTTGAGCTAGTTCCTAGTGCTCAGTTAGTAGGGAATTTCTTCTATTATCATACTCGTAGAGACAGAAGCTGTCCAACACTTGAGGAGGATGAGGAAGACAAAGGTTCTTAAGAACTGAAGGTTAGCAACATTCCATTCTGGCCACAAGCTCTCTGCAGCTTCAGCTGTTTCTTTGCCTACATGTCCTTATCCCTCCTCACTTTTGGCGTTTGTCCTGACTAGGAGCTCTTATTAGAGGACCATGAGCAGGTGACGAAGACGAGGAGAGGGCTACGAAAAGGAGAAGAATATGACTCTGAGAAAGGCTATCGCCCACCACGTCATCACCCCTTCAACTTGGTATATCTCCTAAGTGTGAGGCTCGCCTTCGGCTCTCCCTTTACTAGATCTTCACATGACCACATCTTGATTCAACTAGCGGCACAATGCCACGATTGGGACTGGCTCTTCGGTCAGGCATGCAGAGGTCCATTCCACAGAAGAAGAAGAAGAAGAAGAGAACAAGTAAGGCCAACTATCTTAGTTAACCCTTAGAAGAGAGGTCATTGCGAGGCATGGAACATCGTGAAGACAGATGTGAGGCCGATAGTAGGGAACCGTCCCACCAGCTTATCAGCTATCAGGAGGAGGAGGAAGAAGAGCCATCTGTGACGGGATAGGAACTAGTGGTCTCTTCCACATGCCAGCAAAGACTAATCTGTCTATTGCAGTCCACCCATTACGAAGCCTCCCCGCCACCTCGCCCCTCAAGACCCTCTAGAAAGTGAACTGTGACTTCTCGTTTCCACCTCAGCAGCTGGACGCCTCGCGCTCTGAACCATCAGCAGGAAATCCAGTGGCGCCGCCCCGTGAGTTGAAGCTGCGCTGCCGCGGCGATCAAAAAGATTCAGCCATGGCCGCTGCTGTTGTTGCGTGAGGACCAAGGGAAGGAAGCCGCAAGGAAGAGGGAGGAGGAAGGAGAGTGCACGGCCAAAAGGCTATGTGGTGCCCCTCAAAGATGCCAAAAGATCTGACCAAAACCTCCTAATATCGTCGTATTAATCTTTTCATTATCACAGGCTTATTCTTGATTATCCATTCCTCTATTCAAAGGGTATAATACTTAGTGCTTTCTTAATCTCCACAAGTAGTATATACCCTGAGATAGTCTCAATGAAAGCCCATCTGACCAGTAAGAAGCCTGACTGAGGCCATACATCCACGACTGTCCGTGATGTGCGTTGTGCATGTTAAGCTCTGTCGTGTGTGACGAAGGGCTGTCAAGCCTTGCACAGGTACGATTTGGTGAAGTAATAATGACCTCAGATGGCCAAGATGTGGTTACCTTACCGGGCCTTTGTAAAATAATATCCTGGTCTCGGTTCTGTTCTGGCTGTTACTGGATTGCTGGGCTTGCTGTAGTGCGTTGTCAGCCTTTTCTATCCAGCAGCCAAATGTGACAAAGAATAGAGAGGGACATCAGAGGCAGCTTTTAAGGGCCAAACACGTTCACCTTCTTCCTCGTTTCTTGCTGCTTCGCTTTGCTGATGATGATGTTCTCCTCCTGCCTTTGTTTGCCTGTACTATTATAAGGACGTATAAGGTTACGATTAGAAGGACAAGAAGAAGAACAGGGAGAAGACAAAGGAGAAGAAGAAGTCAGGAAGCAGAAGAGGAAGATGGAAAAGGGGAAGGTAGCTGCAGAGAAAGAAGAAGAAGAGAGCGCAGGTTGATGGTTGATGGGTCATGAGGAAAAAGAAGCACCACAAGAAGTATGGAGAGCATTCAAAATTCTGAGTAGGTAGTTCTACAGGCAATATTCGTGGTGGGAGGATGAAAGGAGAGGTATAATTAAAATAGCACGATTGCTCCATATTCCCATTGATTGTTGGTTGGCAGTAGTAGGTGCTCGCTGTAGGAACTAGCTAGTAGGTAGGAGGTAGACAGTAAGGTGGCCTCTCGTTTCTGGGCAGTGTGAAAAGACCAAACACCAGACCTATAGTGGAGTATGAATGAAACGCTACTTGTGTGTGGTTTTCTTAGCGTCTGCTTGCTGGCACCAAAAAAGAAGGGAACTAGCCACTTCACTCGCTGCTGGGCCTTTATTAATACGGCCTTGAGGGAGGAGGAGCTGACAGCCCTGAGACACCACGACGCAGAAAAGGAAACAAGAAAGGAAGAAGGAGGAGACATGGAAGAAAAAACAAGATGGTGGAGAGGGGCTCTTCCTGAAGAAGCAAACGAGGTAGCAGAAGAAAGAAGCAGTAGTAGTAGGCACTGCAACAGGGCAGGCTCAAAAATGGTAGAAGCAACCTGAACACCACCACCATCACCAAAGAATGAGGACTAAAAAAGGAATAAAGGCGCCAAAGTAGCTTGCTGTTACGTTCGATAGACCTTGGAAAACGGCGCTGAGCTTCTTATCTAGCAAGATAGTTCGTCCGGCGGCAAGCAAAACCCAAGTACTCATAGCGGATTGTAGAGGCAGCAATCGGTTTATTTAGAAAAGTATGCTTACAACAACGCAACAAGAGATAGACAAACGCATCTCATACGAAAGAGAGCAGACAAAGAATTCACCAAATTGGCGGCAGCAGCGCCGCCTTCTGTCCAGGAACTGCTGTTTGTGAGAAGACGTCGTCCCTATATCTTCTACCATTAATAAAGTTCTACAGGCGTTCAGCAGGAGGCAAACCATGCAACAAGGGGTCGTCTTCTTTTCTTCTTCTTGTCACTTTTCTCCTCCTTGATCACTCTTTTTTTGTGTCTGGGTCGTCCTCCTCCTCTTCATACCACACCCAACATTAAGAGACACTGCTAATCTTTCACACTATGAAGCGAGTGCCTGGCCAACCGACCTTTATCAGGATATTGAGAATAAGCGGAATAATTATAAGGTGGAGAGAGCACCAAACAACATACATCATCCTCCGTGGTACGCGATACCGCTGTACAAGTTGTCGCCTTTCCTGGTAAGCCTGTACCAACCAATATTTGACCAGCTAGTATCGTTCCTGTCATTATTTAGCGGCAGGACCCAGTAGCAGGCCCTATTATTACTCGCCACCAGTGGTGAAGAAGAAGAAGAGCATCATCCACAAAAAAAACGGAAGAAGAAAGGAGGAGCATCAGCATCGGACCTGTCTGTTTTGAGTTACGGACCCTACCAGTAGCTTTTATCATCGCCATATAATAAGGGAAGGGCCTTCAGTTCAAGCTTTCTTCTCCCCTGGGGCAGCAGGTCGGTGGTACAGCAGGTGCTCTGTCAAGCAGCCTTGCTTATCTATCATGGGCATTCTAAGAAGCTGATTACTCT
>FLMG01000213.1:1514-24620 GCA_900088475.1 Hyphochytrium catenoides | reverse complement strand
TGGCTCTACCGTGGATGTGAACTATAAGGGTCGATCGAAACTCTATTGTGGAACGGTCATTAAAGCTCATCTGGATGACACCTACGACGTAAGGTATCGGGATGGGACCACAGAGCGTCGAGTGAATCCAGAATACGTGCATCTGGTTGCAGAACCAGGCAGTGTTGAAGAGCCAGGAGCTAAGAGTGCTAAGGAGACAGAATGGGAGGTAACCCTAAAGGCCGGTTCACTTGTCGATGTCAACTACAGAAGAAAATCAAAGCTGTACAGGGCAAGAATTTCCAAGGTTCATACCGATGGTACCTACGATGTAAGGTATCTCGATGGAGATACGGAAGTGAGAGTACATGCAGAATTTGTACATCCCGTATCCGCTTCTGCTAGTGATCTATCCGAGGCAGAGTTCCAGAGTACCCAGAGCAGAATTGGCACTATCGAAGTAGGAGCTTCTGTGGAAGTCCATTACAAGGGTGGTTCCAAAGTGTATCGGGGAAGGGTGATCAAGCTCCACACTGATGGCACCTACGATATTGAGTATGAGGATGGTGACAAAGAGAAGAAGGTGAAGGCGGAGTTAGTTCGTCCTATGTATAAGGCCCATATCGATGTAGGTATAGAGGACTTTGGACAGAAGGTTCAGGAACCATTGGGGGTTGGGAGTCTGGTCGATGTGAATTACAGAGAACGACCGGAACTCTTTCGAGCAACAATTACCAAGGTTCATCGTGATGGCACTTATGACGTGAAGTATGCGCATGGGGCCGTAGAAACGAGAGTGCGCCGCAGCCTTCTGCATACCGTTCCAAGTCTGAAGACAACCGTCTTGTCTGACAAAGAAGTAGATGAGGGAAGACAGGAGAGAGTAGATGGAGGTCGTCCTCTGCTCGATGAGGGTGATACAGTTTTAGCCAAGGACGATGACAAGGGGACTTTCTCTCGGGCATTCGTACGCAAGTGTAGACCCAATGGAACCATTGACGTTGAATTTGAGGATGGACGTCGGCAAAAGTTTGTTGCAGATTATAAGCAACTTGAAGTACCCGCAGCAGAGGAGAAGAGTGAGAGAGGCTCGAAAGAGGGAATGCAGAAGAAGGCCAAATTAGATAAAGGAAATGATTTGCGTGATGACTACGCTAGTGATCGTGACATAGGCGATGAGCAGAGGGTGGAAGCACGATGGAGACGTGGCATATCCATCGGTGCGGCAAAGGCGGTTCCATCATGGTACATGGCGACGGTCCTTGCAAGGCATGGCGACGGTTCTTTCACGGTAGGGAGCAACCCGCGGTGACCCTTGTACTTGCTTATGTATCGTCAACTCATCAACCTCCTTACCGTAGGTACGCTACGACGATGGCGAAGTTTGTGACAACGTGCCACAGAAGTACGTACGGCCTTTGCAAACACCACCTGCAGAAGCTAAGATTCAAGAGAAAGAGTGAGCAGCCTTTCCTGCATTTGTGATCCTTCATTGTCCCCAAACCCTTACTTTTCTTCACTTAGCGAAATCGAAGATGCAAAGTGCTTAGTGGAATACGCACGTATCATCCTTCGTAAAGACGTCTCCGTGAAGGACGTGCGCTCATCTAGGGAATTGGAAGAGCGGCGGTCAGGTTTTAAGCCTCTACCAGCACTCTTATCATTTTTAGTCGGCGAGCGTGAGAAGCAAAGACTCGAAAAGTCTTTTTTGTCGGTTGCCAGAACGGTGCAAACTCTTCAAGGTCCCAGAATAGTAACAATGGCTTCCAAGTTCCGCTTGGGTTTCAAGTCTGTGGGGATAGCTGTGGCAGAAGAGGACATCAGGAGATGGCTGCAAGTGAATGGGAAGAAATTCCACGACTACCTTCCTTTCGAGGACTATCTGAGGTGTTTGATGCACATTGTTGCGCGGAGAGGAGATGATCTGCTCAACATAGCGTCCTCGGATGGTAGAGACGACAAAGACGATAAGGGGGTAAGAACTTTCATTCACTGAATAGGTCGGGAGGGTGTCTTTTGTGACTCCTGATCTTTTTCAAAGACTGGAATACAGGTGATGGATAGGAAGAGAGAAGAGAAGGACGAAGTGCCCAAGATGGGACGCTTTGCTGCCAACGACGAGGAAGACCAGATCGTGCAGTACTGGGGCCGAAGATTGGGCAGACTTGAGGCTAAAGCCATCGGCGCAGTCTTTAGGGAACGCTGTTCTCTCCCTGAAAGGAAGTTACCCGTATCTCTTCTCGTAAAGGCCTTTGAGGATCTGAACTGCTTCGCCACTAAGGCGCAAGTGGAGGAATGCCTAGATGAAGCTGATTTATTCGGAGTAGACGCGCTCAGCCTAGGAGAGGTTTTTGCGTTGTATCACGCCCTCTACGCTGACGAGAGAGAAGCTGATCACGGCAAGGAGCCTTACCACAACATGGTAGCTCTTACAATCCTGTCTTTTCTAGCCTGTATTTTCCAAGTTGCGTCGTAGAGCTCAATTACCCTGTTATTTTTCGTACCCAATATCTTCCTCTGATTCGGTGCTTATTTGATCGTTTCTTGCTACCCCTTGTGCGGTGCACCTGCAACAGCTCACTACTTGTTCGTGCCACAGATATGGAGGGGAGGCAGTGGCCACCAGAATAAGGAGCCAAGGCAGGAGAGCGTGTACCTGCATCAGGAAACCACGATTGGCAGCTTAGCCGCTGCCATCTTCGCCAAAGAGGGAAATTGGGAAGGCAGCGAGAGAGCCCATGATGTGCTGATCAGGCGCCTGTCCTGTAAGAGCCATCTCAGACCTATCCTTCTCACTCGTCTAATGGCTCAAAATGTTTGGCCCGTCCTGCATTATACTAACTTTCTTGAGATTGCCCTCTCACATCGTCAATTTACCACGAACCTCTCGTGGCCCTCTCCTGCATGTCTAGCCGGTAGACCTTACAAGCAGGTGATACTGCTTAAGAGGGCTAGGGAGGCATTTGACTCCATTGACAGCGAAGAGAATGGAGATATATCGACTGGGCAAGTCGCTGAATGGTTAAGGATTCTTAACAGGGACCCGAAGAGCTATGAGGTGACTTACCGGATTACCTTCATTTTTCAGTGAAAGCTCTCATTCGTCCTCGTATGGTGTTCTGCTAAGCCGAAGTCGGCCTGCAAAAATGAAAACCAAACGCTAGTGTGAACTCTTCTTTTTGCACTGTTTTCCTTCATGGTCTGTCCTTCATGCGAATCTATTGAGTACTACGGTTTTATCGCAGTGATCATGCAAGTGTCGTCCATCACGCTATAGCACCCGCATAGTGTAAGGCCCTACTCACCCCCCGTATGGTCTACGTATTAGGCCGAACTGAAGCATTTGCAAGAACAGAGTCCAAGAATAAGTCTCCCTGAGCTCCTTTCCTCTTTCAATTCCATCTTTTACGAAGACAGTGACCTTCCATCTGTATCTTCTGCCTTTTCTCTGCTCCGCTCGCATGCACCACCACACGGTGTGAGAGAGTGCGCGCAGAAAGTTGTCAATCTCTGTCGAAAAATTCAGGAACGGCAGGACGCCCAGAATGTGATAATTGATCTGGAGGACGAAGATATCTTCGCTCAGTTAATCCAATACAGAGGTAAGAAGAATATGAAGCATTCGAACGCAGGAAAGCCACTATTCTGATTGGTTATACCCGTTAAGACCACCTCCACTGATATGTGATGTTTAAAAGGGGGGAAGGAATTGTTGGCTGCTGTCGGCTTTAGGGATCTCCGTGAACCAGGCAAAAGCCGCATGGGCCTTGAGGGAGCTTTTTTCCTAAAGGGAGATGAATCTCCAGAGGGGCTGGAAGAGCGCTACCAGCCTCTGGCAACACTTCCGGACGAGATCAACAAGGTACAACTATGCCACGTAGCGTAGCTTGTAAGAATCAGCAACATTAATCTATTGGGGCCACAACTTCCTTAATCTCATCTGCTAGATCCTCTCTTCGCGTGTCAAAGAAATTGAGAAGGAATTGAGTGCACTCAACTCCATGCCTAGCCTATTTGAGGTAGTGCAAGACCTGAAAGGCCGTGGGCGGGAAAGTATGGATGTGCTGGATGCTCTACGTCTTCTACTCAACTCCGTCACGAACGTCCTCAACCAGCCCGGTCATCCGCGTCTTTGGAGAATTAAAGGGGTAAAAGTCGTCAAGCATCTTGGGGTCTAGACTTCATTTAGCTTTGGCCGCTCTCGCGCTCAACATTTCCTAGATTCTTCTTATTGCATGTCATTCGGTCTCATGTCTCCTTACTCTCTCTGTCGTAGTACGTTATAGAACACAGATGTGCATCCCATAGTACTGTCATCGAGAACTTGTAATGTACCGTTGAGGTGTTGCATTCTCATCGGGATTGCACTCTCCCTTTCTGCAGAAAAATCCCGTCTTCCAGAACAAGATTGGAGGCTTCGAAGAGATTGATAAGATATCCCTGATGACGGCAGTGGGGTTCGTCTATTACAAGGAGGCAGACCTGTTCGTGCTGAAGAATGTGCCATTGGATGCCGTGAATAATGGTTGGAAGAGCCTGACCTCCTCTATTTAGGCATTCTGCTTCTTGACTGCTTTTCCTTTTCGTCCTAATGTTCTCCCCTGTCAGACTGAGAAGGGCATGTCGCATTTATAGACACCCTTTATGTACGTGACAAAATGCTGTTTGCACTAACTTTGTCTTCTCCAAGTACCTTCTCCAGGATTTGTCCTTCCCCCGCAAACTTTAAACATATTACATCGAGCGAAGACAGACCTAGAGGAAATCATTACATCGTTGGATAGCGAGAAGAGGAATCTAGACGTCCCGGTAACCCATCTGAGAACGAAACAACCAAAGGAGAAAGGTTTAAAAGGACAGGATGCCAGAATAGCTGGCTATGAAGCCACCAATGCCTTAGGGAGGACAAGCCCTAATAGGAGCAAATCTTCTTCTAGCATGCCAAGAGCTGATACCAAAGGGTACTCAAAGGAGGAAAAGGCCCCCTCTTCTACTCCATCAGAAGAGGCCTTGCTCTCAATACATCAAAGGCAACTGGAGGTATTGCAGCGGGCATTTGATCATCTTGACAAGAGCAAAACCGGCTTACTAAGTGCCCAAGATGTACAAGATGCGTTCAGAGAGCGCGGATTAGATAGCAGCCATAGGTAAGTGCTGCTCAGCGTGATGGTAGAGGTGAAAGGGGGATGAGCTCCAGAAGGCCATCACCGTAAAGAGCACAGCCTGCTGACTTTCCCAACCCGGCACGTTATAGGGCTGTTAAGCAATGGATTCTTGAGCGGGACAGCAATCGCGACGGATCGATTTCCTGGCAGGAGTTCGTAAAGTACTTTGAACCTGTCATCCAGTGCGCGATCGGTCAGCTAAGTTCGCCCCACGGCAAACATTGGATAGTAGCTTCTAACGATATCCACCCAGGAGCCAGAGGATCAGAGCCAATAGGAGCCGAGGATCACGGTCCAATCCTTTCGGCGCTTGGGAATATAAAAAGACATAATCCACGATCCCAAGCGATCGTAGCCCTCAAAGAAGCCTGTGGTCGCATCGAACTTCTGCTTTCTGCTCCAAGAACTGTGTCCTTCAGACGGATTCCCATAGAGGAGCCTCCCGAGCGAGACCTCCAAATGAACGTGCAGGGAGGTAAGCTAATGCGAACGTAGGGGAGCGCACAGTTGTTGAGGAATGGTCGCTGCCGTTATATCCTTGATTAGTCTTTGAAGTGTTCCACGCTTGCGGCTTCAAGAAGGAGGTGGGTGAAGACGGAGAGATCAGGGCCATGAAGTTAGAATTGCCGACTTTGGAGAACAAGAGCTTCCCTGAGGAAATAGGAGAACGCTTGGAGAAGGCCAGGAGACTGCTGAGACTACATTGCACAGTACTTGAGCAGCACCCGGATGTCTCCTTCATGGCAGCCTGTGCCGCATACTACATGAGATTGCCAGGTATGAAGTGTGCCTAGCTATCGCTCACCTCTCGAATGCCCATCCTTCCTCTTTTTCTCGGGCTATATGCCATCAGAAAGTGTCCATTGGCAAACCTGCTAACCTTCTCCTTAGGGAGCTCTGAGGAGCTCAAGAGGCTGCTTGTTCTGCATGAGACAATTATCAGTCATTTGGGACGAGTTCTGACTTCGAGTCGGCCCGATGTCAACATATCTGGACTCTCTCGCGTTTACAGTTCGGATAAGATTTTGGGTTCCATTGGCGCAGTGAAGCTGCTTATTGCAATCGGCTTCCGGGAGGACGAGGTACGGAGTTACTCCCGTGAAGCTGTCACCCTATTCGCCTCCTGAATCTTAGCTCGAGCGTCCTATAAAATTTATCATGGAGAGGTGGTACACTTCTAATTGGATCGTCCTTGTAGGACTGCTCTTTATACCTTCCAGCCGACTTTGACATGGACTATCTACTCGCAAGCTGCAGGGAGCTGGAGATAGGCGTATCTCTTCTGCGCTTTAGACTCTCCTCTCTCTCGCACCAAGAAAATCAAGAGAGACAAGTAACCAAGGCAAAAAGATTAATGAGCCCAAAGAAAGTCCGAAATGCAGATCTCCCCAAAGCCGACCAGGCAGCAAAAGAATACCCTCCAGCTCAAAAGGAGACACGCATAGCCTCTGTTGGAGCTCACAACTCTCAAGAGGAGACTAGCGAGGCACCGAGCACATTGACTACAGAAGGACCAAACGAGAATACCAAGCGCCCCATTATCAAGAAGACTAGGGAAAGAGCGCTAAGATCTGTACGACCCGAAGCTCGGTTGACCAGCAAGCAGGTACACCATTGTAGATGTGCCTCCAAGCTCTGGTAGCTCTCCTAGGCGCACTTTCACGGCATTCCTTTCTCAAGCTTTAATCCCACGGCGACTTGCTCCATGGACGGGAAATTGCGATTAAGCTTGTCTCTATTACTTCAACTTTTACTGACCACGATGTGATGCAGAACCCCCTTGCAAAAGAGGTGAAAGAAAGCCGACCTAGGAGTCCTGCACGTAGCCGTTCTACCAGCACTGGGCAGAAAAATCAAGCATCGGCAGTAGATCTATTGGGCAGGCCACGGGCGGAAACAGCAGACAGGAAGCAAGGAGAAGACGAGTCTGTGAAGTGTTCCTTACTAGCTTCTGCTGAGGCTGGCGTCCTCACCTTCGGTGTCAAGATCCCTTCAGCCTCTTCTCTCTTCATGGGAGAAACGGAAAGACTAAAACCCGAAATGCTAGTAGGCTCCTCGCTCTCATTTCCCTTCGGTGCACGTCTCGAAGCCCGGAGTATCAAAAACGTAAAGGTCACCTCCCAGAACCCTTTATGTCTTGAGTTCACCGTCGATAGGCCTCTTCGGCGCTCCTTCCCTATGGATGAGGTGCTTTTCCTATCCTGTAATACGTCGGTAACAGTCGCAAGTCATCAGGGAAGTGTCCCACATTACGTGCGAAAGTTACTCAATGAGATCATAGCAGACGCTGCAGAACAAGGGGAAGCTGTAATCGGCTCTCGACTAGTACAGACGGCTTTTGAGAAGAGATACTTGCGCCAAGAATCCGTCTCCTGGCATCTACTTGGTTCATGTGGCACATCCAGTCAGAGACCTCTAGGCTTTTTTCTTTCTCCCTCGTTGACCTCAGGCATAATGGTTGAGAGGGACGATGTGTCGCAGGTAATCTGTATAGGAGAACCGCTCTGTGCTTCCTCGTTTCCAGCCTTAACCTGACTTTGCTCGGAGAATTTGCTCGCTTCACAGACCCATCGCAGGGCCTGGGTTTGGTCACTCTTCTTAGCATCTTCTCGTCTTCGTTTCGCTGTTACCGGGCATGTCATGACATCTTTTCTTCTCGCAGTACCTGCTTGGAAGCCCGATCATCGTGTTGTTGCGCCGGTTCTTCTACGGGTGGCAGCCTTTCTCTCTCTCGAAAGCAGGAGATCGACGATGGAGAGGAACAGAAGATGGAGCAGGAGGTGGATACTGGTTTGCGGACAGTCAACGTCTTTTATCAGAGATGAAGACCGACTCTTCAGGCATCGGTGGAGCTGCTCTCCGCACCAACCCCGTGCTGTCTCCAGTGAAGGGAGGAAGGGCTCTGCGCTTGCTTGATGTAATTAACAGTTGCAGAAAAGGGGAGAGCAATAGTGTAATGAAGTTAGAGGGAGAATTGCTCTGGACTGAAACTATATATAAAGCCAGGGGCATTGGAGGTGGCTTTTCTAAGGAGGAACTACTAGCTCTGGAAAACTCTGCCTCAGTCCTCATAACTCAGCTACTACCCTGTGACAGCGATCCACAAGGGGTGGTTCGGGAATTGTTTGCATCCTTCCTGCTAGGAAATGTAGACGAAAATGGTCAAATCTCCACCACTGAGATAAAGCGCGTCTTCTTTTACATGGATGGCTTTGCTCCGTTGGAGCAAGATATGTCAACCATTTCCAGCAGAACAGGAGTTAAGTCCAGCTTCTCCTTCACTGAGTTCGTCCACCTGCGGATCGAGTATGCATTACTACTGCTGAGCCATCATCTACCATTAAAAGGTGGAGCAGAAGGTGCGAACCTCTCTCATCTAAAGCTGATCTCTTTACTACAGAGACTTTCCATAGCATATCGTCCGCCTTTCTACCGTTGTGCTGTGGCAGTCTGAATCCGTGATCTTCGCTATTCGACAACGATGTATGTCTCAATTTAGAAGCCTCACCAACAATGCTAATTGCAGAGTTCAAAGAACCGGAGACAATGCGTTCACTGGCTGCAGGGCGGCTATTCCTCTGCAAGCGGCTTATGTGGCATCTCGTTCAGTCCCTTCCTTCTGTGCCCTGGCAACAGCTGTTATCGCGAAGGAAGAGCAAGGAAGCAACGCCATCCACTCCTTCACCTGTAGATAAACCTATCGACCGTCTACAGCTATTGCAGGCGTTGTCGCAACACAATAGCCTAAAGACGCTTTTGCAGCTGGGGCCCCATCCGCGGGATGATTCTGGTGGACCATCAGTTGGACACACACGGGCCGGCGAAACCCTCATGGCTCACATGACAAGGTACCTTATGTCCGAGAAACACGATTCCAGCAACAGCGTTCTATGGAGTGAGGTTGTGGCTGCGATGGAGAATCCTTTACATGCAGTTATGGAGTCAGAGCCTTCTTGGCAGCAAGCTTCATCTCCTCTCTTACGGATCCCGCTGGCCAATATCTCACCAGAATGTGGCAGGTTCTATTCTAACAAAGTGGTCGAGGCAGTTGCCGATGCATCGTGTAGCCACCTCTTTCTTCTTCTCGGAGATGGCCGCCTTCTGGTTTGGAATAATGTCCTTCAAGAATTAGAGGGAGATGTTCAGGCCCTGGATCCTCTTTCGTCATCCTTGATCGGCAGGAGGAAATGCCAAGATTTCCGTGTCAATAGTAGTGCAGGGCCAGCATGGGATGAAGACCTACAAGACCTATGGCACTTGCTAGAAAGATACGATAGCGAAGACCTTGCCGAAGTCTCTCGAATGTTGGGTTCCTTGCTGGTGGCACAAGCGAAAGGCAGCCGTCTGCTAAGCCTGGTAGAAGAAACAGGAGCTGTAGAGGCACGGGGCAGGAAGGATATCGTAGTGAATACAACGGCGGCAGACAGCTCGGTCATTGTGCGAGATGGAAACCAGGGCCTCCTAACCTGCGAACGCTACACGCTACACTTAAGCACCATTCAAACCTCAAGTAAGCGGGCACCTGCACGGTCTTCAGCACGTGGTTCTCTCTTCAGCCCAGCTACGGTCAGAAAACTGCTACAGACACCCAGGAGCGAAAGATTGGCATGGTTACAGGAAACGATAGCAGACGACTTGGCCATAGCTTCACCCACAAGCTACCTGCGAGACTTCTGCTTCATCAGAAAGGCAAAGCTGCTTTTTGGAACCGTAGCTGATGACCCTCTGGTGTATGTCTTCTCTACCAGGACTGGGAGAGTTCTAACACGCTGTCTGGGGCACAAGCAGAGAGATCCTATTCTAGCATTTTACCCTTCGCTGTCGTTCGTTTTAAGCGGTGGTAGAGGATCTGGAGACTTCGATATACGCTACTGGAGTCTGGAGTCCATAGTGCGACCCACCGCAAAAGTCAGGGACAGGAGACCAGGGACCGAGCGCCAAAGAGGAGGAGAAGATGAGCGAAGTGGAGGAGAAGGTGAGCAGAAACAAGTGTGTGCTACGATTCTTCAGTGTCTGTGTGAAGGCATCAAGACAATCAGCGAGGCAGATGGTAATGAAAGTTCAGATAACAGAACGAGCAAACAATACCGTGCGGTAATCACGGGTACTGAACCACTACTGGAGAGCCCATCTCCGCTATTTTTGGCCAGGATTTGCCTAGAGAACGGACTCCATCAGTATGCCGCGCTGTCTAAAATCCTAAGGGCAAATCCACGTGACTGCGATAGTCAAGCGGAAGGGCACAAAGAGGAAAATTCGTGGTCGGCTGTCACAACTCCCAGTAAGGGGACAAAAGTCACTATTTTGCAGCCGAAGATATTCGCGGTAGGCAATCTACAGACGGTCACTATTCTGAAAGTGCCCTCATTTTCTCATGCTGACGGTGATTCCCTTAGGAACTCTTTGAGACTTTTCGAAAGCATGATCCTGAGGGGAACGGCTTGGCGATAAGGGAAAACTTTGTTCGAGCATTGGAGTGTCACAGTTTGTGCGTTTCAACCGCCGAAGATCCTGGAGGCGCTGTCCTGGACGCTGGAGATGCATATCAACTTGCATCGTTCTTTGTTCATGGAAGCTCTGATAGTGTGGACTACACTGACTTTCTGTTGGAACTTTCTAGGAGCTATTGGGTAAGCAATTCATCTCCGGCACGTTCCTTGTCTTCTAAAAGCATGACCTTCTGTACTTTGCATGGCTACTCTTTCTCTCTGTTCGTACAGCTCCTACTAACTCCTGTGACTCTACCTTTCTGTTGTGAAGGCGAACTATGCACTGGGAACCTTGCCTCGCTATATCCATTCCACGAGAATCCTTCACGGTCATTCGGCTGCTTTGAAGTCGCTTCTCTATCTCCCTCGCTGTCGCATGATTCTATCTGTGGCGACCGACGGAAAGGTTTGCTTCTGGAACAGTGAGGTATCAGAGAGAGTAGCATGTTGGAGTATAGTATTGAATTTGACTCTCCTTGCCTTCCCTAGGATAACGATACATCTCATCTCTTGGAGCATCCTTCTGTCACTTGGACTGAAGGAGAAAAGGAAATAGCGGCTGACAGACAGGGCAAAAAGGACGACCCCCGAAAACCAACGCGCTCATCTCCTATATATACAATGGATCTGCGCGGCCCCAAATTCTCACATATTCTTGAGAAGGCAGCTGGGCATACC
Source organism: Hyphochytrium catenoides (assembly GCA_900088475.1). Lineage (NCBI taxonomy): Eukaryota > Hyphochytriomycetes > Hyphochytriales > Hyphochytriaceae > Hyphochytrium > Hyphochytrium catenoides. Next base: position 13,309 of record FLMG01000213.1, on the reverse strand, counting down.
TTGAGTCAGCCAACTATTGTTAGCATCAGTGCATGTATTACAATTTCCCGATGTTTCTATGCTATTGTCCTTTCCTGACGCAGCCCTTCAGGTTCCTGCAGCTCCATCAACTCAAAAGAGTTAGTCACCTGGCCACTCATAGGGCAGAAGGTGATAGAGGAAGCGAGGCGCTTGGATGAGACGATCTCCGAGAAGAGGTATGAAATGCATTTGAGGGGTATAAGGGCCATCTGTTGTCCGTCTTATTGTCCTTTTTAAAGTGTATCCTCAACTCCTCGTAATAATAGGTTTCTGACGTTGGTATTACTTTCGCGTTCTAGCTTCGATCGTGGCTTCATTTATCACTTATCTGGAGACATTCTGGTCGGAATACGCAGTCGGTATTTCCAGACCGAGCTATTAAGTTTGAGAGACATACCCAAGCCCATCACGATAGGCTTCAGACGCACACAAAGGCTGGAAGGAAGAGAATGGCAGACAATTTGTGACGATCTTCGAACAGGTAGCCGCATTCATACTGCTATATCGACGTGATCCTGCCTTAATAGGGTTGGAACTGACTTATTTATCCTTGTTTAATATCTTTCGTGCACATCTGAACTTGGTTTTACCTCAGCTTACCAATCCCCTGTTATAGGGACGATTTCTAAGGTGGTCCCGGAATTCCACCGTCTTTGCTCATCTACTGACTGTTCTGATGTGGTTATTAATGTTAGGCCGCATAGAGCTGATCCAGGCATACTACGTGCTATGCGGAAGAGATTCAACACTTACTGCTATCTGCGAGCGTCTCTCTTTGCTTTCTTCATTTTCCCCTTGTGCCATCTCCGAGAGCCTTCGGAACCTCACTTTGCGCTACCTTACTGTTTTCGAACAAGCCTCGCAGCCTTCAACCCAGCAGCAAAATAAACTGGCTGCGGTCTCTCCGCTCCCTTCATTTGAGGCAGCCTTGGTTGTAGCCAACGAGGGAAGAGGTATGTACACGGTCAGGGTGGAAGCCACGGGGGACATGAAGAATGGAGTTCCAAGTCGTGCGTTGTCTATCGCCAAGCCGGGACAACTCGCTGTTGCTGGAGTTCGTCCAGGAACACGGGTGGCTGTTCCTTCTACTTGTAAGTAGCCCACCTTTCTGCAGTTGGCCGTGCGCGGAATGGGTGATCACCTTTTAGTCGTGCCAAGCTTTAGTGACTTGCTAAGATTTTGCGGTTATTAAGAGCTCCTAGTTGTTCTGTTCCCAGAGGTGTCGACCAACTCTCCCTGTATGTTGTAGCGGCGGAGATTCTTGGGCCTTTGCTCTCATCCACGCTTTTTTAGCGCCCTTATTTTGACAGAATGTAACATCACAGATTTTACGGAGAGAAGTGAGGGCTGCGGATTGACTTCTTGTCCAAGCCCGGCTATTGATTATATCTCTATAGTGATCTCAGCTGAGCAGGAGAATGTCAGTCTTGCCCTCTCCATGGCGATAAGAAAAGTCTCCCAGCTCCGGCCAGTAGTGCCTGAAGGCCGAAACGACCTGTGGACGTCGCTACCGTCCCTGCGGCCGCCGCAGAAAATTATACGACGCTATATCTCAGAGCTAGCAGTGGGCGCACAAGGTTGTCGTCATGGAGATTCTCTCTCCTGATTGTGGCATATCTGCTGCCAATAACTTCATCGCCTCTCAAAGGCTCCTGTTGCTGCTTTCTCGTCTGGTCATTAGTGGAATTTTAGGAACCATGATTGCCGGACGCTGATATTGGCTTCCTAACAATTTCGACCGCTTTGTTCTTCTCTCTCTATGATTTATTGTCTTCCTGCGGCCCGTTTCCATCAGAGTTACATCTATGCTACAGCTGGAACCGGACACTGTGGCTGCAAGAGATGAATGCGTTGAAACATCAAATCCGCCGAGCATTCCTGTGTAGCAACGCTCTGGACTCAGAGCAGTCGCTAGAAAGTGTGCTCATATTTGCCAGCAGCAGCATCTTTCGGTTGGTTAGCGCTACTGTCAACTTCAAATCTCAACCCTGTGCCACTTCTTGCCACCGTTAAACGAACTCTAAGAGTTAGCACTGACTGAATCTGGCTTCATCATACAGACGGCAATCACTCAGACTAATGCATCAAATGCAACCTGTCCCACCAACTTTGAAGAATCCTACGAGGACTGTACATCTTTCAAAGGTAGCCTGCACATTCCTCTAGTATGTCAGAGATTTACCTCATATTATGCTTCCCCAATGGCTCCTTATGTTCCCTCGTGCTGACTTCTCAAATTCCCTTAGATTCGAAGTGGAGGGCAGGCAGGCAACTACAGTAGAGATGAAGCTAAAGAAATCGGATCTGCGTCTGACCGTGTCGAGAAGGCAATAGGCCAAACAGAAGAGATTCTTTCTGTCGATGAGGTGCATTCGCTCTTGCGGAGCCTCTTTCAAGTACGTGCAGGCTCTCTAAAGACGCCATCTGCTCTGGCTCCCTTATAGACCGGACATCTCGTCTTCGCTCTTTCTGCAGCATTGCACAGTGACATACGAGCACCTTCGCACGTCCAATCTGCCTACAAAGTCGAACTATAACGATCGCGTGGAGCTGGTCCAGATATTACGAGAGCATAATCCCTTTTCCATGGCGTTCACACACATAGAAGCAGCAAAGGAAGCAGCGATGCACTTTGCAGGACAAATTGTGCCAGCAGTTTCAGGTACCACCTGCAAGAACAAATCTTACTTGAGGAGTCTGCGAAAACGTCGTCTGAAATCTGATACCATCATTCCTCAACCTAGGATCTAGTCAAGTCGACCATCAAACATGTAGCTTTGCAAAGGAATTGTGCGGTCTAAGAGAACTACACAGTATTGGTACTACGTCGTCTGTCTCTTTGACGAGAATTGCTAACAGTGTCTTGAGGTTGGAAACCTACAAGAGCCTGAAGCATACGTCCAATCAAGACCAAAAGGAGATAGACGCGACCGGCACGGAAGGGAAGGAGGATCTACCTTCATCCTTTCCACCTTGCGATCTGCTTTTTGCAATAGAGAGCTTTTCCATTGTATCCGAACGCTCGTCTGCCGATCGAATTGCTGTAGAGGCAAAAGCATGGATTGTGCCGCCCCTAACATCATCACACAAATCTATCCACGACGAGAACAGAACGATATCGGTCATAGTTTGTCTACCTAGGACAGGTACCTCACTCTTACTACCAGTTGACTGACCCTGTCCCCGAACCATCTTGGTAGTACTGACAACAGCGCCGATAGGTACTTTGGCTGAGGAGAGACTCCTGATCGAAACGTTGCAGGTACCGAACGTGTAACCGCCTTATCATTGACAATTCTCTAAAGTTCTTGGGGGTCTGTAGGGGAAAACAGGCACTGGTAGAGCACCCTTCGTACACTATTGCTTAACGGCAAAGGCTGCTAAGGGTACGCCATACTTGTCGGAGAGACCCACCGGGCTCATGGCACTTGTTAGATAAAGGCTAAAGCCGTCCTCCACAGGCGAGATTGAGGGTCTAGTAGCTGAATATCTCCCTGGCTGGCGTTCTCTTGCTACGCTCATTAATCACACAGAGGCCGACCTAAAATTGGTAGGACAAGGAACAGATTCGTGGAACAACAGAAAGCGGGCGTCTATCAACAGTAGTGGGAGATGTTCGTATGAGACCAGCTATATACTAACAACACCTGAGATCAGGTTATCCCTCATTGGATAATACAGCTGAATAAGGCTTTGAAGACGGCTCATCAACAGAAAATTGTTCTACGAGACCTCTCTCCGGCCAACATACTCGTCTCGCCAGATCTAACGATGCTCAAGATCAATTCCCTGGCACAAGCTACTTTTGTGAGTTCAAGGGAAAAAAGGTATAGGCGATCCCATGTCATAGATTCAAATACGACCCCTTTCCTCAGTTCCCAATTATACTGTCGCCTTGGCTTTCGAAGTATCTATAGGACTGACTGGGAGCAACTCGAGGACCTCATTCTGAACCTACGAAAGGGCGCTGAAAGCCGCGAAGGATTGAGAACTTCCACAGCTCATAAACAGTCAAAAGAGCTTAAGGTAAGGAACGGGGTTTATAGAAAGCTTACTCTTACTAACCCTCCCTCTTTCATTTAACGACGTTTTTGTTGTGGCTGAACTCCTGTGACAGAGAATCGCAGAACTCAACCTCGGAGTTGCTCTCTCTTCAGAGAGCTATGTAACGGCGCTTAGGGCGGCTTTGACGAAGAAGTTGCAAGGGGAACTCGTAACAGAAGTCGTCCGTGCGACGAATCTCGAGATATCAAGATTGAAGGAGTCCAAGAGAGAGCAATATCTTAGCTTCCTGGGGCAAGTCGAACATCTCCTCCACGTGGAGTGCGGGAGCACTGTAGAGGGTAAACTCCGCTCTCCTTCTATTCCTTTAACGAGGAATGCTAATCTTGTCCCCATATTGCAAGGTGTTGCCTTGAGTTCCATCAGACCATTAGTAAATTATCAAGGGCTACACTTGCTGCTGCAGGCACTTGAACAGCGCTTCTCCTCTTCTGCTGTGTCACCTTTGACGGAGTCCCAGAGCGAAGGTTTTCTCCTTGAAGCCGCATCATGCTGTTACCAAGCCATTATCGGTGAGAGCGTGCTGTTGAGGAGTATAAAGGGAGGTTAGGTAGCGCCAGACTATTCTCAGGCCTAACTTTCCGTCATTGGATACAGAGAATGCTTCTAAGGACCGTGATGAGAACGAACAGAGAGAGAAGTTCTACAAGCTGCTGAATCGCGATTTCATCTCACTCTTGAGAGCGGTGATGCCCCATATCACAGCTATGGTGAGCTTTCCTCATGCGTCTCTCCTATTTGCTTGTTGCTTTCCATTCCATTCTCTTGTAGCGTGCACCTCTAGGATGAGGCTCTATGTCCGCATCTAAGCCTCATCTCCATACTGACCCGTCTAAACTGCAGGGTACGTGGCAAGTCCTGGTCCAATTGGTTGCCCTTTCATGGCTCGAGAAATATGAAGACTGGGTAGAGGCTGTACAATCCTCTTTGTATAGAGACACCCTGTCCGTCTTACGGGAATGGATTAGGAAGCAACAGGGCGAGAATGCGGACAGTCTAGCTACCGGGAAGATGTTCAAACCAACTTTTCCTATTGTAGCACTAGCCGAGGAGTTGCTCTCAGTAGGCTCAATTGTCTCGCAAGGTGCTGCGGCGGCAGGTGATGATCTGTCAACGGCCCTCGTAGCTCTGCTTTCTACCTGTACAGCCGCCAGCAAGAGGTAAATAACCCTTTGTAAAAGCTTCAAACTCTACAGACGAAATCCCAACGCTAACTAACACCGCTTGTTAGGGCACAAGAGCAACCTGTTGGACCGACAGCCATAGGACCCGCCTGGATACTCGTGGGTAGAGTATCGGAGCTAATTCTTAGAGGGTTAACCCAAGACAGGGCAGAAGACAATCTTGCTAGCGTCAACGCGTTATGTCGTCTTGTGGACGTAACGAAGAACCGCGATGAAGATTTTGAAGAGCGGGCAAATCTGGGCTACCGGGAAGGAGAAAAGCTTCTGAAGAGGCCTCATTTCAGACCTCATCCGTCAAAACAGAGTTGCGATCTCTCGTCCAAGCGAGTCGTGGAAGAGTTAACGTCCCTTCCTGTTCTGGCTGTCGTTGCTCGGCTAGTAAAAAGTTCCGTCCTGGGTCTGACGGGAACACAGTCGATTGTTGGTCTCCTAACTTCCTTATGTCGATGGTCTAGCAAAGCAGATATAGCAACTCGATATTTCCTTTCTGCTGAAGTGCTGCAGCAAGTCCTGGGTCTCCTTGCGGACAGTCGGCCGCATGAAGAAGCTGCCGTAAGGAACCGTGAATATCTTGTCTCATACTGGCTCTTACCTTGCTATGCCCATCCCATCTCCTTGTCGTCTTTATAATACTTATCACTTGTCCTCAAAACTTTACAGATTCAGTCTCGAGGTGGAAGAATGCAGAAACGAAATAGGGCTGCCGATCGCCAAGGTTCAGAGCTCCTTACTCTCGCAAAGGATTTTATTCACGCGGCGCTCTCGGGTCTGGTCCCTGAGGCGATTCACTATATAAGGAGTCAATCGAGCTCTAGTGTGACTTCATCCTTGCTGCAGAGCCTTTCTGACCTTGTTATTCCGGGGGAGTTCTCTCTGCGTGAACTGCTAGATGAGCTGCAAGAGGTCTACAAGCAGGGGACATTACGAGAAGTGAGAAATGAGCTTCCGTCTGTTCAATATCTACTCAGACGTCTGCAGGATAAGAATGTCAAGGTCTGTGATAACCTAACCCACGAAAGAAAAAGCCGAGTCTTCTTACAAGCCTCTTCACGTTTTGGAGCAATGAATTGACAGAGCCACTTAGCTCCATACTTCCTTGCGATTCCTCTAATATCTGTTTGTGCCTCTCTTTGTAACGGCAGGCGAAGCCATCCGAGGGAGAGGATCAGGAAAGTGAGATGCTCTCGGAAGTACTTGCGACGGTCGTGGCAGTTTTGGCTCGTCTTTGGCATGCTTTGGAGCGGGACGATCCGTCGTCTCACTCTCTCACTGAGGAAAGGAAAAAGACCATGAGTGCGCTTATGAACTTGGTGGAATGGATCCTTTGTACCACCAGTCCCAGCTACATTCCACTTCTAGATACTACTGGACTAGCAGACCTACAGCAGGGAGGTAGCCTTGCGATGCTTCCTCCTCCACAAGGACTAGATGGTGGAATGGTATCCTCGTTGGAAGTGTTGATTTCGTTCATGGACCGGGAAATTCCATGTCTAAAGGACGCGCCCCATCCCCTTAACTCATTCCAAAGCCATCTGCTCAGCGCCCTTGCGCGATCGCCCCTTCTCTCTCAAAAGAGTTCCGGGATAGGACTTTCTACAGGTATGAATCGGCGTTAAAGTCGGACGGCCATAGACGAAGCGAGCCTTATGTCTTGACGATTGTGCCACGTATCTAGAGAGAAAGCTGAGTTTGAACCTTCCCAGTAGACTGCTGAATGCGATCAGACTGGTAAGACGGTTGCTCATGACCAAAAGAACATTCTCTGCTATTTGTAAGCCTTCCCGCTTCTTTCGGCCAGTCCTGTCTACTGCAGCTGTGTCTTGCCTGGACCAGGTTACCTGCTTCCTTCTATTACGATCTCCATTCTTCCTGTCAGGTATTGTACTTACATCTTTCACTGCCAATCAAAATTTTGTGGGTTTGATGCGCAGGCAACTGATAGAAAGAGAAGGATCTGCAAGCGAATAGAGACAGCCTCAGACGAACGCTCAAGTAGAGTTGCTCGACTTGCAGTGTGGGAGGCGTTGTTGCGATCCGGAGATAGCAAACTCCATGAGCAGATTATTACGAGCTGCGTATTGCAGCATATCCTTGACGACATGATGGCAGAACAGACCCACTGTATGCTCTTCTTTCTCCTTGAATCATCCTTGTGAGACCTTCTAATGGTATCTCCCCGCTCCTTTTCGCTCGCTTCATCTCGTTGCGGGCTGATAAAGCCAACGATATTCCTCGCCAAGATGCAGTGAACGCTCAAGTCTGGCGAAGAAGAGCAATCCAGGAAGAGGCACTGTCCCTGCTAGATTGCGTAGTGCAACACAAGCGACCAGCGCCAATGTAAGCTCTTTGATGTACCATTTCCCTCTTCCTTGTCACTCTTTCTCTCGTGCGTGCTCTTTCTAACCATCATGTGCAGTGTCGTAGCACATCTAGTAGACCTGCTGGTTCAGAAAAAGGCAGTCAAGACGCTTTTCATAGAGAGTGGGAATGAGGAAGTAGAAGGTAGTGCCGACCCTGTGCTACGGAAGAGGTTTATCGCTATACTGGAAAGGTTGGACGACCCGCAATTGCAGCAAGAGTTGGATGCCATGGGGAGGCAAGAGATGCTAGACGGAAAGTTGGACAGTAACAAGTCTTTGTCAGGTGCCGCTTCTTGCCAACGGACAACTCTAAAAAGATCCTCGCGATAGTACTCGTTTTCTCCCTAGTAGGCTCTCCGTTCACTAAACTTACCGTCTAACTCTCATCTCTGGTCCTGGTTGTTCCCAAAGTTCATACGTCAACAGTTCCTCCAGCAAATGGCATTTTACCCCTTACTCCTAGTTGATTATCTTTCCTTCCAAAACAGCGGGCTCTATGTCTGAACTAGAGGAGGTTTACGAAGCAGCACCTGATGATGAGTCTCAAGACGCTACCACTTCGGAAGACGAGGGCCTGGGGTCGCCAGATTCTGATCCTGAGAGAAAAAGGGAAAATGAGGAGGCAGCCACCCACCAGGCGAGGAGTAAGAGGGGCTTCAGTCAGAGCCGTCAGTCTGACCAGCCCCAAAGCATTCAAGATCAGAGACCGCTTGAGAGGGTGACGAGTCGACAGTCAGACATAGAGCCTGCAAATAGGTCGCAGAAGAGAGCAGAAGTTAAAGGATCTCCGGTGCAGGCGATGATGGGCTCACCTGCACCTTCCCATCAGTACCGGTTAATCAGTAGTCTCTTCCCTTCACCAGCTTCGCCAGGTGCCCCTAAGGAGGATGATCAGATAGCTACTGCAGCGACATCTCTCCTAAAGGACCCAGGGTCCGATCCATGGACGATCAAAGCAGGTAGGTGATTGGATAGAGACGAGTGAAGGATATTTATAGCGTTGGGCTTAGGACTGCGAGGAGCGAACAAAGATGCAGTGAGTGTCGCAACGCCAGAAATGGGCTTGGGATCGCGCAAGATCCAGCCAAAGCGAAGCTGGCGATCTCTCTTGTTACTAATAACGCCTTTTCGCTTTCTCAGAAAAGTTCACAGCCGGACCCCCGGCGTCAGCAGCGGGAGATGAAAGAGCTGCCGACCCAAATGAGCTAACCTATGGGGAAGTGCTATTTAGAATGGCGCCAGAGCTCAGCACATTTCAAGCTCACTTCCAGTCCCTCTCAGACTTAGGTGAGGAGAGACAGCGACAACTATTGGCAGTTGTGAACTGGTCTGGGGAATGGGTAGCTTCTACAGGTTAATGGGGGAGCGAGGAAGAGATAGAGGGATAGGGAATAGGATCTGATGTATTGACTGACCGCCTGGGTTGTAGAGGGCGTCCCAAGGGCTGGTGTGCAGAGGATATCCTTCGATGCCATGGTGCAGCTCCTGGAAAGAATGGGGATCAGTCCTGCAATTGCGGAACGCGAGCTACATCAGCGTAGGGCCTCACTCGTTTCCTCTCATCACTCTGCCGCAATTTTTACCTGAGTATGGTTACGTTGCGACAACCTAATGCTTCCTTCAGTGCGCCTTTACCTACTAGACGTGGTCTTCAGATCAAGTTGCTTAGTTGGCCTAAGCCTAACTTCCTGCTCACTTTCTTAACCATACGTATCCGTTTTTACCCTTGTCCACAGGCGCGGAAGTCGTTGAAAGCTTCACTTTGGACCAGTCCATTATGACTTATGCAGAGATCGCCGGGCTTCATAGACCTGGATCTCCCTTGCAGCACTGGGTGCAGGTTAGAGGATTTCTTTTCGTCTTTTCTGCTAAGGCCATCTCCACTTGCTCCGCACCCCTATCGTTCCATACTCATAGCTTGCTTTCTTCGATCACATTCTACCCTTAATCTCTTGGTTTCATGACTTCTCTCCCTGGCGCTTTGCCTTGACTTCTTGTCGTCGACGTGAACCTATTTCTCGCTAAGCCTTTTTCCTGCTTGCCTAGGGTCCCAGTGGCACGTGGGTAGCACTTTCCCAAAAAGAAAGCGAGGAACTGAGAGTTCACTTCAGAGCAGCAATAGGCGAAGACGACCAGCAGGTTGAAGAAACGCAAGGGAGTCCTATCTCCGGTGCGTTGTCTGCGATCACTCCCCAAGCAGGGAAGATGGCCCTCTTAGCTTGTGGCTGTGACCCTGGAGACGCTTTGTTTGAAGTCTATGTTAGAAAGCGAGGGAAGCAGCGCTGGACTTTCTATGAGCTTTCTCGAGCATATCTCCATCTTCTACCGTTTTCGCGAGCCCGTGCAGCTACTAGCTCTGTCAGAGAAGAGAGAACCACAAGCTTCAATGAAGAAAATGTGCGTCGCTCTTGGGAGAGTGAAGAAGACCTGATCCCGTCTTCTCCGAGTATTTACGAGGAAGATGTGGCCAGCTTGACCATGCGAAACAGGTTCAGAGAGCAGGAGATGGTAGAACCCGAAGATTTGGTTCAGCAGCTTTCTCCGCAGAGAAGCCCCCTCTGCCGCTACCATGAGGCGGATAGCAGAGGTTTGTTGTTTCAGACGCTTTGGAAGCGGAGCAGATAGGGGGAGTCAGTAGGGAATGGGAAAGAAAGAGACCGAGGAACAAGAGAGACACAAGCTATGGATTGAAGGGAAGAGAGACAGGGCAAGGGACAAATGGGTGGGCAGATAAAAGCATAGGTGGGGACAAGAAAACCAAAGAGAGAGAGAGAGAGGAGACAGAGAGAGAGAGGGGAGACAGAGACAGAGAGAGAGAAAGGAGGAGGAAAGTTGACGGAAAGAGAGGGAGAGGAAGAATTGTAGAGAGAGGCAGAGAGGAGCAGAGAGAAAGAGCGAAAGTCATGATAGAGAGATGAGACTGACTGAGAGTAACCACTCACGAAAGCAGGTCAATCGGCGGAGATCACGGCGTTCATTGGCGAGATATTCAAGAGGTACGACGCGGACGGTGACGGGCTGATCTCCCTCAGTGACCTCAAGCTCCAAGTTGGATCGTCCCTGCCAGACATGTCAGAGCAGGAGCTCCAGCGATGGATTTCAACCCGGTAAGTGGCAAAGAAGAAAAGCGCATCGATGCTCTGCCATTGTTATGACGTTTGCTGTATGATTTGACCCGACTCTTTGGCTCCTCCCTAGAGACAAAACTGGACATGGGGCGGTCAGCTTTGAAGATTTCCTCGCTGCGTATCTCAGTTAGCAGTTAGGGTGCATTATTTAGCGTATCACGCCTCCGTAGACTTTTTAGATAAGGAAGTACATTGGTAGCATAGAGTGTAGATAGACAGCAACCGTCCTTATTAACTTATTTTATAATCTGTTAGCTCTGTGAAGGCCAACAATCTAACCTCTGGCAAGTAGGGAGCTAACTAGCCAGATATAGCAGGAAGAGAGAAAAAGGCATAGCCAGGAAAGTCGTCTCTCCTTGCTCTTCCAAGACCTACTCGCCAATGAGAATAGACCTCCCGTTATTTTGCGGAAAGATCTGCCCGTGGACGCGAAAGGGGCACCGCGCTCTTAGGGAACGCCATCTCAATACCTTTACTCTTCGCCTAGCAGAACTCACAGAAGAGAGAAGGCCAGAGCGTTCCTCAAAACGAAAGAAGTGCTTTTCTTTATTTCTTCTCTCTCCTTACTGCTACTTCCTTTACTCTTCCCTGCTGCGGTCCCTGGGCCTTCCTGCTGCTGCTGCTGCTGATTCTGGCTGCTGCTGTTGCTGCTGCTGCTGCTGCTGGCTGCTGCTGCTGCTTCTGGCTGCTGCTGTTGTTGCTGCTGTTGCTGCTGTTGCTGCTGCTGCTGCTGCTGCTGCTTACATTGAGACACTATGGGGTCTCGGACAAATGAGCTCGTCCTCGGTCCGTGCTGGTCTGTCTGTCTGCTGCTGCGCTTCCACTTCGTCCTCTTTGTCCTTTGAGGACGTGGGCTCAATTGTCCGTTAGCGGCTAAGAATGTGCAAAGGCTCTCTGCTGTCAATCGCTGTGTGTGACCTACAGGATGGCCGTTAGCGGCATGCTGTAGGTGGAGGGCGTTACATTGAATAGAAAGAGGAAAAAACAAGGCAGCATAGAGGGGGAAAAGAGGGAAGCGGGAGAGAGAGAGAGAGAGAGAG